>VCJH01001138.1:10497-20776 GCA_024140565.1 Backusella australiensis | reverse complement strand
TCTTTTTTTTTTTTTTTTTTGCTACATGCATTAGAACAATGGTAACGCTTCTCTTTATGAAAAAAAAGGTGCTTGAAGAAACTTCGATTTAAGGAGGTACTCTTTTTTTTTTAATTATCGATCAAAATGCAAGAGCTGTAATAAACAAAAAAGTTGTATCAAGACGCTTTTTGCCCAAAGTTACACCAGGTTCAGCAGATGACAACAAAACGTGATTTGATTATTCGCATTTTATGACGCGAATATCAAATAAAGTATACGAATATTGCCTTTTTAAACACAAATTCAATCTTTTTTTTTTCTACATAACTTATCGATAATTGCTAGTAAATAAAAGGATTATCTTTTTTTCATCATTATTGTTTGTTCACGTTTTACTTTCTTGGCTTTGATCTTCATGACAATGGTTTACGGATAATTGTATATTTTTAATAGAGAACATCTATCTCTTGGTTGCTAAGCAACCGACTGTGCCATCGTTGTTGTACAAACGGGTTGTTAAGGGTTGTCTTTTTGAAATAACACGAGAGAAAATAAAATTTGTGTCATTTTATCAAAAAACTGCATTTTGTGTGTGTACCCAGCGTTTGGCGTATGTTTGTTTTGATTGACAAGTCTTAAATATCTAACGGCACGTTCTCGCATTGTGAATGGAAAGCATCTGATTGGCTTGTTATGATATAGAAAGATCTTGAACCCTGATCCTTTCTCTCTTTGATCTCTCCATCTTATTAATTCCTTTTTTAATAAATGAGGTTGCTATTGTACCAAACCTTTTGTTTTTTTTTTGTTTTTTGTTAAAAAAAAGAAATAATAGTAAATCATGATGGAAGGTGATGATGATAAGGAAAAAAACAAGCGCGCGGAAAAAATGAAATATTAAATCACAAGGTCATGGAAAGAGAGAAAAAAGGAATCTACAGGTTTGTTTATCTTAAAAATAAAAGCGATCCATTCTGGAATCCTTCAAACAGAAATGGAAATACCTTTTTTGGCCACGACAATCAGGTTAAAAAAATGTCAATTTTTATTATAAAACAAATTAAATATTATCATTCTTCTTCTTCTTCTTTTTCTTCTATAAAGTGTAAATATGTAATAAAAGAAGAGGGGAAACCAGAAATAAATAATAAATAGAAAAAGTATATATGTGTGTCTACTATTTACATTGCGATTCGAACCGATTTCTCTTTTTTCTCGACGACCGCAGGTTGTAGGCTCATATATTTACATGAGCATTCGGTTAAAAGCTTGTTTTCAAAAGAAACTGACATGTTACTCCCGGTGGTAAATGCACAAATACAGTATTCGCCATTCATAAACAAGCCAGTGAGTAGATGAAACGAGTGGCTCTCGGGCATCGTATCATCCGTATCTTCCCCGCTGGTGGTGCTAGGATCATCGACATGCGCCGGTAAATCCATAGCTTCGAAATGAATGAAATCATGTTCGAAATGTACATGAATTTCATCGTCGTCATCTTCGTCTTCATAATAATTCACTTCTTCTTCTTCTTCTTCCTCTTCTTCTTCTTCATCTTCGGAATCATCTTCATCTTCAGAGTCTTGTATCCAATTGACAAATTTCAAAGTCATATCACGCATTTTTCTCGACATGTCATTATCACACGGATCCCGCCACCACAACAACGTGGCCTCGTCATCAACGATGTGATGCTTATAAAGCATCAATAACAGATGGTGAAAGTGATCGGCAATAACGGTGCTTCGTTGTTCGATATCCTTGAGTAAGCGATACTGCGCCTGTGTGTCGTGTGCAAAATAACACAGGATTTCCTGCCAAAAACCTGCAATTCCCGTTTGTATCGTGGTCATAAAGGTCTTGGAAACCTTGTCCGTTGTTATTTTTGAATGTATCCAGTCGAGAAAGGAGCTGGCCAAGACGTTGGTGAGGTCATTTTGGGATGCATCATACTTTAAAATGTAGTCGTCCAATTCCAACCGCACCCGGGCACTGGTTAGTTTGGAAAGGATGGCCTGGTGGAAATAAGAAGGGATAAAAGAGGTAAATGGCTCCAATTCCTCGTCCTCGTCCTCGTCATCTGAATAAAAATGAGCATTTGTGTCACCATGGAACGTTTCATCGTGGAATAGAGAATGATGCGGAAGGGTATAGGAGGTTGAATGCTTCAATGCCTCGATTTCATCCTGTTTTTCCATTAAATCCAGCTCGAGACGCTGGTTTCGATGGCTCAATTGTTCGTAAATTTTCTTGTATGCCGCATCTGCTTCATGGCGAGATTGCGAAGCATCATGAAGATCGGATTTAAGCAACGAAATGCTGTTATGTAAACTGAGATTCTCTTTGCGGAGTCGTTTAATCTCACGAATGAGCGAGTAATGGGCATGCTTCTTTTGGGTTGGAAGGGTGCTTTGTGAGGTGTATAAACAGGTCTCCGTCATTTTTCTATATATACTGTTTTTGTGTTGCTTTTTAAATTTTTAATATTTTTTTGTGTTGTTTTTTGTTTTTTGTTGTAAAAGTATACAAGAGTAGGGTGGTTTACTAGGTTTCAGTAAAATGGCTTTTTAAGAAGTAAAAAAAAGTTGAACAAAGAAGAACAAGAAAGAAGAAGAAAAGTTAATCGCAGAGGATAATAATAAAAATCGGGATTTCAATGAAATAAGGGTTGTATGAAATTCTATTTATTTTTCTCACTCATGAATAATGTGATACTTCTTTTTATGTACACTTGCTCTTGCCATTTGATGAAGAACAACACCACTAATTGTGCTTCCATTGTTACATTCAGCATGTGTGTTTGTGTGTGTATGTTGCTACTATTGCCAAGGACGATAGGAAGAGAACAATAGTAATAATAGTAAGCCAGGGTCGCATATATATATGTGTGTCGGACATTTCGGTTATTCAACCTTGTAAAAACTATCTCAGTCCAGAAGAGAGAGTTTGGAAGGAAGCAGCTCGAACCACCACAACTTTCATCAACTCCAACTCTTTACTGTTGAGTGAATCCAATAAGAATTGAAAAGAATGTATAAAAAAGAACATTCAAGTTTATCTTTTTTATGATTTGCGAACCCTTTGTTTTTTCGACTCAGGAATCTCCTCCTCATTGTTTCAAAAAAGGGCATTTTAGCGAAATGCTGAGCCGATCATTTTTCATGTCTATTTTCTTTTTTTACTCCTTAAAAAAGACTCGAGATATTTTATTAAGTTAAGAAAACCAAGGACAGCATATTAGTAATGGGAATCAGCAATAAAGGGGGAGTTATACCACCACACACTAAAGTTACCGTGATATGATATATTACTCATGTATCAATTACCCTTCAAGATCTCTTGTATATGATGGACTCGTGTATATTTAGTATATATTATATCAAATTTGGTTTCATTCAATTCAAGTCATAATGGCAATCAAATGTATTAAGCTCAATGTAATAGGTCTCAGCCACTCTGTTTTAAAAAGGTTAATTTACTTTTTACAGATTACGAATGACTCATTATGATTTAATATTATTCTGTTTGGATGATAAAATGCACATATCACAAAATGAATCTACATTTAGCGTGTAACAACAGTTTTCATTTGCCAATAGAATCAAAGGTTAGTCATATAATGAACAGGTTGAGAGAGTTATAGCTACTTTTGTATATTATCATGGTTACTAGTAATGTATATATTTATCAATGCTATGGTGATCAAATGTACTTTTCAAAGATTTCCCCGTTTGAAAATAACAAAAGTAAAATCTATACGCTTAAATTAACAATCGTTGGAGTTTTGTAAACATGCCAAATTACATATTCAATTAGTCCCTTTTCTCAATGATAACAGATAATTGTTTTCGAGGCTCAAATTAACTTCTAGTTCATAAATGATACGGTAGGTTCGAATTAATAAAAGAGAAATCACCGTTTTTATTTTTCATAATTGAACAAGTTGAAACTTCTTTCTTCAAGAAACATCGTATTAGAACTGGTTTATTTGTCTCAATTTTACACAAAACAAATAAAACATTCCAGTACATAATTTTTCATTGGTTACGGTAAATGCCACTGATAATGGAATAGGCTTCTCGATTTGAGATGCTCGATTTCAATGAATTAAAAATAACAAATACTAAATTATAATTTGATTTGCTATGCCGTTTTAAGAGCAAAGGAAAAATTCACATAGTCCCCGATTTTTCGGTGGATCCTCAATACGGAGAATATTTTTTTTTTAAAAAAAAAAAAGAAAAACTTTGGGTACTACTGGTTCTCTTATTCGAAAAGATATATGTCTTGCTATAAATGCTATATCTAAAAGTATACCACAAATGAAACAAAGAGACTCTCAATTCGCTTTACGTGTACTGTTATTTTATGCATGGAAAAACATCGTTCCATTTCCGACTTTGGCTTGCTATGTTTAATAACCAAGTTGTACAATGATATAACCCGAGTTCCCGGATCCGTGTACTTCAATTTAGTTCCATCTATTTTTGTATACGCATCGTTATAATTGTTTCCACTACAAATAATCATCAAATTGAATGGTATCAATCGAGCATTCGAATGTTGATTTAAAAAATAGAGCATTTATTCACAATAGGATCAAATTTTGACAGTGTAGATCTGAACTAAGGGTTCTCAAGTACAGACTTTACGATACCTACGACAGTGATTGGTATATTTCTACACTTTCTATTTTTAATATTGAGGAGAAAGAGGATATTGTAACCAATTATTCATTTTTAGAGCGAAATCAATGTTGACAATAGTAGTCAAAAAACACCAATACAAGAACTTGAAACGAAAGTCTTTGAGATTAACAAGAATTCCAACAGAATTATCAAGGACAAAAATTGTATTCAATTAAAGTGCTATTATCGCCTAAATTCTTGATGAATTTTGTTCCTCTCTTGAAGCCAACTGAAGTGCCTGTAACTGAACTAGATTGTTCCAGATAAGATAAGTGGTATTATTCAGTTAAAAAAAAAGCAAGAGCTAAATTATTACTAGTAATTCACGACACGATTTTATTGCTACTTCAACCTTTCAGCGAATTTGACAGCTAATAAAACTACAGCTTTTCAATCGCGAAACAGCCATTTTGAAAATTCCAAAAGCATAACTGCATAAAAAATACAAATTGAATTGACTTGATATAAAATTGGTATTTTTTTATTTATTTATTATACAAGCATAAATACGAACAAAAAGCGATGTGAAAGAGAGTATGGGAAATAATATAACATATATAAAATTTAGAGCTTGGCAGCAGAGATGATCTTATCAGACTTTTCCTTTTGGGCTTTGACCTTGGCAGAAACATCAGCGGCACGACGAAGTTCGACCTTACCAATCTGGTTTCTGTGGACCTCATCAGGACCGTCAGCATAACGCAAAGTACGGGCAGAGGCGTAGAACTTGGCCAAGGGGGTATCCTGAGAGATACCAGCGGCACCAAAGGCCTGCATGGCACGGTCAAGGACCTTAAGAAGCATGTTGGGGGCAGCAATCTTGGCCATACCGATTTCCTTCATGGCACCCTTAGCCTTAACAAGATCAATCTTGCGGGCAGCACTCAAGACGAGGAAACGAGCCTGGTCAATTTCGATACGGGAGGTGGCGATATCGGCAACAATGGTACCGTGATCAGCCAAGATCTTACCAAAGGTGCGACGGGTAGGGTCAGTGACACGGGTCAACATCAAATCCAAACCGCGTTCGGCCATACCGATACAACGCATACAGTGGTGGATACGACCGGGACCAAGACGACCTTGAATAACTTCAAAACCACGACCTTCACCCAAGATGATGTTCTCGACAGGAACACGGACATCCTTGAAGATGACTTCCATGTGTCCTTCGGGTGCATCATCAAAACCAAATACCTGCATAGGGCGGACAACAGTGATACCAGGAGTGTCACGAGGAACAACAACAATACTTTGTTGACGATGCTTATCCTTGTTATCGGCATCAGTCTTACCCAAGACCAAAAGAACCTAATAATAATAATTAGTTTACCCGTGTTGATATGAATGCAAAAGCCGACTTACTTCGCATCTGGGATCACCCAAACCAGAGATCCACCACTTTCTACCGTTAATAACATATTCGTTACCAACACGACGAATGTTGGTTTCAATGTTGGTGGCATCAGAAGAGGCGACAAGAGGTTCAGTCATGGCGAAAGCGGATCTGATCTTACCATCCAACAAGGGACGGAGCCATCTTTCCTTTTGGGCGGGAGTACCGTACTTGGCAAAGACCTCTGTTTAAATTAATTAAATTTCCATATTTAAACTAAAAAATTATGCTGATATTTACCCATGTTGCCAGTATCAGGAGCAGCACAATTCATGGCTTCAGGAGCCAACTTGGGACAACGACCAGTGACCTCGGCAATCAAAGAGTATTCAAGGTTGGTCAAACCGGCACCTTCGGGATAGTCTTGACCCAAGAAAAGGTTCCAGAGACCAAGGGCTCTGGCCTTGACCTTGAGTTCTTCCAACACGGGAGGAATAACCTATCAAGTATTGGTTACTATTAATTCACCCTTTGTACTCTTTTTTATAAACCCACCTTCCATCTTTGATCATTCTGACCCATTTGAAGATCGAAAATCTTTTCGGCAGGAATACATTCGTTCTATATAATATGATTGTTGAGTTATGATAATAATGACGATGGTTTCTATATCTCTATTACCTCGACGAAATCCTTAGTCTTAGCATAAAGCTCCTGGAACTTGGGAGAGAGAGTAGAGAGATCAATAAGAGATTGGGTAGCCATTTTTATATATAAAAGTAAAAAAGTGTTGAAGGAAAAGAAGAAGAAATAAAAAATAAGGATGCGTTATATATAAATAAAAAGTTTAACAGTCTCATTTTTGCCTGGTAATACCGCTTACATTATAGAAATAAAAAGTTATTCTAAGGCTGGATTCGAATTGATACCCCGCATTATATCGTGAGAGAGTTTCTTTCTAGTTTTTTTTTTCTCTCACTGAGTCATCATTTTTTTAGCAGAATGCGTGTGTGTACTTTACCATTATATGTTATATTATTGAGCGCCATTGATGTTTTTTTTTTGTGTATATATTGTAGATATAGGATTACGATGATGATGGCAATTACTGCATACGTATATCCTTACTAATCATAATCCTCGTATCAACATTGTAATAAATATCACCTCATACACTTTTTGAATAATTTAAGCATTATGTATAAAAAGTCTATTTCTATAATTATACAAATATGGTAAATATCCATCAAAACGCCCTTTTCTTGATGTAAATATATGACTAATTCTTCAATGCATTCGTATCTTGTATGCTTCGGAGAACTAAGTTTTCTTTTTCCTTTTTTTATTAAGAGACACATATTACTCATTTCATTTCCTTTTTATTCTCTTTTGTTTGAACTTGGCTAATTATTATTTTATTTTTATCGTTGTTACAAATTAGATGATTCTTTTGTTACACTTTCTTATACGTTATGAGCATGTCAGATCATTTATTAATGCTCTTTTATATATATTTGTAAATAGTTAGCAATTATTACATCTGGATTTGCTACTTTGTGTTGGTTATTAGCGGATAAGCGTGCTTATGTTACAAATATTGTTCTTATGGGATTGTCTTATCAAAGCGCTTAATTAAGTCCAATCAACATTAGAATTGTAAATGTATGAATATACACAATTATATTTGATATGAATAACTGCGGCTATATTCAATTGAATGTCCAATTTTAATAAAGTAAAGGTACAGAGAGATGATGATGGCAGGTCTATCACCATCACAAAACAAGTCACGCGGATTGGAGGTGTTTGACCAATGTTTTTTACGATTGGCGATTTTTTTTTCTCTTTCTCTCTATTGACTGTACAGTCAACAAAAGTAAACGCATCTACCCACACAACCCTTTAATATATATATTCTATATATTAAATCACTTTGTACTTTATACATATACACATTCATACACCTAACAAAGCACACGTCTTTAACTTTGCATTGTATAAAAGCTCTCCTTTTTCGTTTTCATGCATTTAACTTAAATTCAGCATTATAAATAATAATAATATACCACATTCCAACTACTTTATAAAAAAAGGGGTGCCCTTCCATAATGAACGCAGACGCACCCAGTTTTGCACCAAGTGGAAACACTAATAATAAACCTAAAACCACTGAAAATAGCAATCGAAACAAGAATAAAAACAACAACAACAACAGACGACAGCACGGTAAGAGAACGGCGCTTATCAGTATTTTAAAGCTACATACTAAGCTTTTGTTTCAATATTAGAGAAAAGAAGACAACCCAATAATGACTATAATAGAATGACAAATGATATTGAAAGACTTTCCTTAAATCAAGTAAGCAAACAAAATGAAACTGTGATTAACAATGTATTAACTGTTTTTCAAGTCTGATAAGAAGGGCCGTGTTTCGTTAAACCATTTATTAAGCTTTTCGTTTCCTCAAAGACAACAAAACACATACACTCAGAGAAGATCAAAGACTACAACTTCTTACCAGCCCTTCAATAAAGAACGCTTTATCAACGCAAAGTAAATTCAGCACCTTTTATTTACTTATTTTGCTCCGTATTGATCCTTTATTATTAGTTTTCGCTTCATGCTCAATCCAAATGGAAACTACATTCACCAATTAGCCGATCCTGATATCAACCTCGATTGGGACACGATTGAACAAGTGGTAAGTCGCTCTATAATCCGGCTTTTTTGTAGCTATAGTTTACTAAAAAAAAAGAAAACGTAGCTTATTTCATCAGTAGAGGACCAATCATGCCCGATTTGTTTATCCCCACCGACTGCGGCGCGTGTAACCAAATGCGGGCATATATTTTGCCTACCCTGCATTTTGCAATATCTCGCACTGCGCGAGAACCCTAAAAAACAATGGCGAAAGTGCCCCATCTGCTGGGAGTCCATTTACGAGGCCGACCTCAAGAGCGTTCGCATCATCAAGCCCTATGCTAACTCGGGACTTTCCGAGAATGATACCGTCGACATGTACCTGATTCAACGTGAACATCAATCGACACTGGCTTTCCCACTCTCGTCCACCTGGCCATTGCCACCCAACGTGACCTGTCAATACATCAAACCCGATGTGCCCTTGATACCCTGGCACTTTTCACCCAACGCCATCGACTTTGCGAGATTCATGCTGACCTCCCCCGATTACATGGAGCGTGAGTACAACCGCGATTGCTTGGAATTATCCGAGATGCTTGTGGATGCAAATGGGTGGGGCTCTGTCGACGTCATCCCCTACATTGAACACAGTGAGGCATCGGTATTTGCAAAGATAAAGGAAATCAAGAGTCAAAATACTAAAAAGGTCGAGTTGGCCATGCGAACCATGGAGCTGATGTTTGAGGCTGTGGAAAAGTACTCGAAAAAGATGGGTAAAATGTCGGCAGAGACGGTTGCTACGCAGGAAAAGGATGTGCCTGAGGCTTATTTGCAGTCTCATCAAGAGGAGGAGGAGGTCCCTAAGGCAAAGCAGCATCTGAACGCACCGGCAACCGATTATTACTTTTATCAGGCAGTCGATGGTCAGCATATTTATCTTCATCCGTTGGATATTCGTATCCTAAAGTATGAGTTTGGTGATTATGAAAAGTTTCCACGTCAAATACAGGTCAAGGTGACCAGCGTACAGGAGTCTACATTGACCGAGGTAAAAAATAGGATGATGTATTTTTTTATATATTAAAATAGCTAACATCATTTTCTATAAAAGGATTTACGCAAAAGATGTAAATACTTGGGACATTTACCTTTGGGCTGCGATGTCACATTTTTGGAAATCAATGTCAGGGACATTGTCTCCCCTGAAACAGTCAAGGCATTTAACAGTAAGTCGGGATTGAGGAGTAAATAAAGAACAGTATCATTAAAATGGAGGGCTATCTAGATGAGTTGAGCGCACGCGTAAAGAAGAGAAAGGATAAAGAACGTCGCGAAGACCAAAAGCGAAAGCAAGTTGAGTTCCAGCAAAAAATACAAATTGAGCAAGAACAGCAGTCGGAACGTGAGAGAATGGAAAATGATCCCTTTTTCAATATGTATCGTCCTCATATCACACCAGATGAAAGCGAAGAACAGCTGCAAATGGCACTTTCGGAATCCTCAAGCCAGGCAGAGACGAGTGGCCCGAAAACGGTGTGGGGTACGAAACAGGTCTCGTCTAGAGAGGAGGAGGAGCATTCAAATGAATGGGCGGATCATATCGTTATTACAAAGAATAATAGAAAGAGA
>VCJH01001133.1:10130-23705 GCA_024140565.1 Backusella australiensis | reverse complement strand
GTAAAAAAAAAAAAAAAAAAAACTCACAACTAAATAATAAAAAGCTTATATATATATAAAAGCCGTTTGGTCAGCAGGCTAGCCGTAATCCTTTTGGGCAACCCACACCAACAAACTCAACAACTTCCAATACGGGTAATAAGAGTTTACTTGAATTGATGCAAGAACAAAAGTTACAGCAGCAACCCCAAGGATTCAATCAGCCCCAATTGACAGGCTTCCAACAACAACCACAAACATTTAATCAGCAGCCTCAAATGACTGGCATGCAGCAGCAATTTACAGGATTCAATCAACCCCAACAGCAGCAGCAGCAGCAGCAGCAGCAGCAGCAACCGTTTGGTCAACAACAACAGCCCTTTGGTCAACAGCAGCAGCAGCAGCAGCAACAACCATTCTTTTAATCATTATTTAATTTTCTCTTTTTTTGTGTATCCCAAATACTTAAATATTATTCTATAAAGTATTTTAAAACAATCCAATGCCATAAACATAAAGTAAAGAAGAAGAAGAAAAAAAAAACGCCACTCCTTTTTAATTCACACAGACTTTTGATTCATGTATCAGATAAGAGAGCGTGTGTGGGAACATCTGACTTTATATATATATATATTTATTTTTGTTATTTTATATATAAAATTGTTATTGTCACTCTCTCCTTTTGTTGAAAATGATATACAATGCGCTAATGTGTAACAGTTCATGATTAGATATTAAAAAAACATGTACTTATTTTACATGAGTAGCTAGCATCAAGTCATTGAATGAAGATACATTTGGGGGGTTTTTTGTGACATTTTAATAATTGAAGAATACAGAAAATGATAGAATAACAAGTATAAAAATATAAAATGGAAGATTTTAGAAAGTAGCACAAGCAACAATAGTAGAAAAATGGCATCATGATAGGATATATATTATCAGTTTTTTATTTATTTATTTAAATGTTTGTTGGATTATGATAACATATATATATATATAAAAAAATAAAAATAAAAAACTTTTTTATTGCTTTTATTTCTCTCTCCTTTTTTTTTTTTACCTCTTTCTTTTCTTTTTCTTTTTTTTTCAAAAATTGTAAAATTAAATCCATTCTCTCTTCTTGTATAAAGTAATAAAAAAAGAGAAAAAGAAAAAATGTCCACAAGAATCCACCAGAAGCGTGTTACATTGAATAGAAGGTCATCTTCACTGATTCTAGACAGGCAAGCCATGATCAAGAGATCGTCAACGATGAATAGTATGACAACACCTCTGGTGGAAGCTACTTTTCAAAAGGAGGCATCGGTGGTGTCATCCCGTTTACAAAACATTCTATTATCTTCTTCAATGCTCAAACCTTCCCTCCGATCGGCCAACTCCGCTCCTTGTACGCCAAAGTCTGTTCATTTTGATCAAAACAATCTGGAGAATATTTGTTTATTTAGAAAAGCACAAACGCCGTCGTCCATTCAACAACGTGGAGTGTTTTGGGCAGATGAAGATGATGACGGTTCTTCTACTGACTACTCTGATAAAGAAGAGGAAGAAGAAATTGTACGCGAATTAGTTTATACAAATTGGCCGAACCGATTAGCAGACATTCTTAATAAAAAAAACAAGATCATACGTGTAGAGAAAAGTCACTTTCGTTTAGCAGAAAGCACAATGATTGGCAAGGTTTTTGTTAAAAATCTAGATTATCACAAGACGGTAATGATCCGGTATACGTTTGATTTCTGGGAAACGTATGAAAACGTGCAAGCCTCCTTTTGTCAACATCACAAGGTCTATGACGTCTTTTCCTTTCGTATTGATCCTATTCCACAAACATGCACCACCGTCTACTTTGCCATCTGCTACCGCGTCGGCGATAACCAAGAGTATTGGGATAACAATAATGGAAAGAATTACGAAATTCAAATTGTAAATAACACGAAAAAGAAGAAGGTTGAAAAAGAAGAAGAATTCTGTGCCAGATACGATTTCGGACAGTCGATTCATCAAGCCAAAAAACTTCCTACTACGACGACAGAGACATTGGCCATGCCCATTCCAAGACGTCGTTCAGTGCCCTCTCGAGAGCATGCCTACCTCTCTTCATCCCCCACCTGCCATTCACCACTGTCCTCGTCTCCATCGTCTCTTGTTGAGCTCAACTCACAGTCATATCGGGATTTGGTGAACAAGTATTGCTTTTATAGTACAAGTCCTACCCGATCACCAATGTCCATTAATGGATAAAACATCCCCCACTTTTCTCGACCAAAAACAAATATAAACAAATTGGCTTTGTGTGTGTGTATCATTTTCTTCTTATACTTGACTTAACTTGTACTTTTCTTGTTTCAATTATTAATTAAAAATATTTTTTTTTTTTATTATTATTTTTATTATTTTATACAAATAAAAAAAAATTAAATGTTACAAATATTATTTCTTTCCCAGACTTCTCTTCTTTTTAATATCTTCATTCAAATCGTAATTCTTGTAGGCGCGTTTTTCATATTCCTTCAGCTTATACTTTCTACCAGGCGTGACTTTCACTCTTGTTTCAATGATGTTACGCTGCTGCAGACTGTGGTATCGATCACGGAAGATGCTTCCTTCAGGCTATTTATTTATTATTTATCAATAAGGCAAATACAAAAAAATATAAGTAAATATAAACAAACCTTCAATTGACGGAGTGTCTCACTCAATTCCTCTGTTAACTGGAAATCAATGGGTAATTCCGGAATGGCATATTTACTCAGCTTTGTTTTGCCCTGCTTCTCCTTATCCAATTTGCGTTGTGACTTTTCACCTGTCAATTTCTCTATTGCCTCATGACGCTCATCCAATTCAACTTCGATTTGTTTCAACTTGTCAATTTGCTGACGGATGAGTTTCTCTTGGTTTTGTATCTTCTTTTTCACTCGCTCGCATGCTAGGCGATGTTGTCTATTACGCTCTGCACGTGTTTTACGTCCACCATTACGGAGCATTTGTTTCTTTTTCTTTTCATCTTGCTCTTTTTCTTCCTCCTCCTCCTCCTCTTCGTCTTCCTCAGAAACATTTTGACCTGCAGTTACCTCATCGGCCAATTGATTCAACTCCTCACGATAAGTCAATTGCTCTTGGAGCTTGGCAAGGGCTTCCACCTTGCGCTCCTCCACTTCATTTGCTTTGATCAATAACTGCTGATGCTCCTCTGCAGAGGGATTGTAAGAGGCACCGCCCTCAGGCACGGTGACAGCCTCAATGTGTGTGGCGGCCAGTGGTTTTTGGGATTTAGGTTTCTTGGGCTTGACCTTTGCAGGGATAAAGTCATTGACGGGAGTGTCATCAACAGGTTCTACGTATTAACATATTAGAATAATATTCCCTCTATCCATTTATTCTATCCCTACCATCTCCCCACAAATCAAAAGACTTCTTTTCGACCTTTTGCTTCTTGGCGGGTGTGCTTGGTTGGGTTGCCTTGCGTTTAGCAATCTGGCCCACCTTTTTATTTTCGCCTCTTGATGCAAGCTTATCAGTCATCTCGGGCTTCTTGAATGGGTTCTTGGATCTGACAGAAGTGACAGCAGAACGGGTGGCTAGAATCTCATCTACCTTGAGAGACTTGTTTCTGCTGCTGTTGGATTTGATTTGGTGACGAACTAAAAAAAAATAGAGTTCTTTAGTTGACGTTTTTACAAGTGTAAACCTTTTAGTGTACCTTTCTCATCACCAGTTGTATCAATTGTAAAGAGTTCTTCGTCCTTCAACTCATTGGTGTGACCTCTATTTATAATAGGTTTAACCTGATGATCATAGATCTAGATCTAAAAGTGCTGGCATTTACCTTTGTCTCTCAACTGAACGGAGTTCTTCCTGACCTTCTTCAACTTCTGTTATGTCGACATTCTTACGCCATGCCTTCTTGCCTTTGCGACTGGGCTGTGCCTTTTTCTTTGTAGCTGCTGCTGCTGCTGCCATTTTAGATAGAGTTAATAAGTGATGATAAAAAAAAAAAAAAAGAAAAAGAAAAAAAAAACTCGAAAAAATATGCTTCAAAAGAAGAAATAACCGTCACTTTTCACTGTCACGAATTTTTTTGGGAATAACTGCTGTTGACAGCTCCAAAAAGATGAATGCTTCTGATAGGATGAAATGTATCATTTTTCTTTCTCTCCTCAATTAGAACTGGAATTTCAAACATAATTGTAAAAATTTAAGCTTTTAAAAACAATAGGCTCGTTTGTAAATAGAGTCTCTACTTTCTAGTAATATATTTTATTTAAATTCATGCACTATTTTTTACAGGGACCAAACCCTTTAACAGAAATATCTTGAGGCTAAAACGAGCTCCCCTTTTTTTATGTCAAAAAAGAACCAGTCTTTGGATGATGGTGACAATAGATGAATGAAAGTGCTGCGAGACGTGAATCAGATAGAGTTTTCAAAAGGTAAGGTGGCCGGTTTTCCTTCAGCAAAGGAGAAACGTTCTATGCATGCGCGCTAATCTACTTTTTTTTTTAAAAAAAGTTCAAACATTGGCTTATTAAAATAGTTTAATCAAGGATACATTATTATTAAACAAACGGTTTCCTTTTTCGATGCTACTTTTAATTCAATCAATGAATCCATTATTTACATGATTCTATTGATCTATCTTGATAAAAGAATAAACTCACACGATCTATTATTTTTTCTTTCATAACAAAAATAAATAATCAACATTGACCGCAGTCAAAAGTGTCAAAATCGACCTTCTTGGCTCCCCTTAAATTTAAGGAGTCAAAACTACGTGCAATTTAATGAGTGGCACTGCTAATTCTATGAATAACCACATGATAGTTCCCATATTTTCTTTTAAAAGAAGATAATCTATAGTTTACTCAGTTTGGATAAATGACTTTGTATCAACAATAACAATTGCGTCAGAACTCGACTATTTTCATACAGAATCAATTTCCTCTTTTGGAATACCCATACTTTTTCAATCAAAAACAGTAGATATGAAATGCTAAGTGTATATGCTTTTATTTTATGTATACATTGTTGTCAATAAATACATTTTGGATATAACAATGATACTAAATAAACAAGTGATTTTTCTGAAAATGAATAAAGTGTCAACATGCGAAGCGTTTTTGCATTATGTGAAATTAAAACTGCGTCAAATGAAACGATGTCAATGATAAAGATATATATATATAAATGTACACAACACATACAAAGGGGATAAGGACGAATAAGTTTGGAGAGAGAGAGAGAGAGAGAGAGACCATTGTTATCAACTTTTTGAAGCACAAAGAAAGACGTTATAAATCCGTAGTCTGGAAACAGTCTCTTCTTTCTTTTCTTCTTCCTCCTCGTCATCACCCAGGTCTTGGAGACAGGTTTCAAACCAGCGTTCCTCTGATTTTGGCTCGCGTAGGATATTTGCAATCAACACGTACTTGCGCATGTCAAGCGGTGCGTGGTTGTATTTTGCGAGTTTTGAAAGTGAAATGGATTGAATATGTTGCTCTGACATGAAAATAATAATAAAAAAGAAAAAGAAGAGGTTTGATAAAAACAATAATAAACAAAGTTGGTTTTGTTCGTGTGAGATGTGAAAAAAAATAAACACTGCGGCAGTAGGTGTTTGAAAAATGAAAAGGGCATAATAAAGGAGACCTATGGCCTTTGTGTCTCAGTGATTTAAACGTTAAAGCGTAGAATACAAAGCATGACAAACCAGGGCACTTGCCAAATCAAGACATTTCTTATAACATAACCAATTTTTATCGATTAATATGGTAATCCCTAGATCTACACCGTGCTTGACAGAAAATACCTGGCGTTTGCTCTACAAAAGGTTAAAACTGGATGCCGCGGTTGAGCCATGCAGTGTTCTCAAGGAGGTCTCCTTGTCAAGCAAAAGACGTGCTGGTTAAAAAAAAACACCATATTTAAATAATAATAATAAAAAAATAAAAAAAATAAAAAACGAACCCTCTATTAACTTAATTACATTGCCTTTCTTTTAAAGTATAGTAGAACACCACTAAAGCGATAATCATCTTTCTCCATGGTTTTAGATGATGTGTTGTGCTTTATGCGTAGAGAGCCAAGACCAATGACCAATCAGAAATGAGCGGTGGCTTATCTATTTGTTTGAATAACTAATTCAAACAGCTCTTGTCTACTTTTATTGTTGCTTTTCAGCATGTCCGATAATAACATTAAAGTGTATGTAAAATAGCCTGTCTTTACTAAACACAAACTAATAAATGTAAATAATAGACTTGTTACAGGCTCTACAAACGGTCGTTTCAGAGACTTGTTTGCCAAAGCAAAACAAATTCACGAAAAGTATGGACCTTTTGATCTTCATTTATGTACGGGTAACTTCTTTTCTGCGGAAGAAGAGCAAGAAAACCTTCAGGAATTGCTTGACGACAAGATCGATGGTAATAGAATGAGAAAAAACACGAGACGCTTCTAACACTTGCTTAGTGCCCATAATGACGTACTTTAACACGGGCGAAACACCCATTCCTAGCAACGTCCAAGAACATATGGAAGCCACGGATGGCGAGCTCTGCAGCAATTTGTATTATCTTGGAAAGCAAGGCATCTTATCCACGTCACAAGGGCTTCGTATTGCCTTTTTATCAGGCGCATCAACAATATACACAGACACAGACATCGACAAGCTGTGTCAGTCGTCACTTCCTTTGGGCGGCGTTGATTTTTTGATTACGTATGAATGGCCTCAAGCCATCGCCAGCACGGTGACGGACGACGCCAAACTGTCAGTGTCGGTTTCAAAAGTGGCAGCCTCACTAAAACCACGCTATCACTTTGCCGCTTCACAGAACCAATTCTTTGAGCGAGAGCCCTTCAAGAACATTGTGAGTGGATTTGGAAAGGACGAGGTGCCTGTGGATTATGTAACGCGATTTATCGGATTGGGAGATGTACTGAATGCGGATAAACAACGAGTAAGTTAATAGCACGAGTAAACTGGATACAGTACGATTAAATACATCTATAGTGGTTTTATGCCTTTAATTTAATCCCACTTTCAAAAGCACCTAAAGAATCAATCAACATTATACCTGAAATCACAACCGAAAATCCATTCGCCTCTTTATTCGATAACAAACGAAAGGAGCCAGAGGGTGAGAACAGTGCATTCTTCTGGGGAGAGGATGCAAAGCGTGCAAAGATGACAGATGTACCAAAAGGCAACTATGTTTGTAAGATATGCAACATTCCCGGTCACTACATCAAGGATTGCCCGCAAAAGCAACAAAAGCAACAGCAAAATAGTAATGAATACGTGTGCAAGATTTGTAACGTGCCAGGTCATCATATTAGAGACTGTCCACAAAAGGAGGGTTATGTGTGTAATATCTGTAGTCAGCCGGGCCACCATGTTAGAGATTGTCCTGAAAGAAAGGTCAATGATGGAGAAAAGCCAAAATGTAAGTGTTTTATGCTGTGGTAAATAAATATTGGATGTTTATTTATTGATTTATATCACTACATGACAGTGGACTCGTGTTGGTTCTGTTTATCCAACCCCAAAGTCGAAAAGCACCTCATTGTGTCCATTGGTACCGAGATTTATGCAACATTAGCCAAGGGACCTATTGTCTCCCCCGATGACAGTGAATGCACAGTGCCTGGTCTGGGCCATTTGCTACTCGTCCCCATTACGCATTATCCTACCTTTGGAAAGATCCCAATGCCCGCCAAGATTGAGGTGATCAACGAGGTTGAGAAGTACAAGAATGCCATCCGACGCATGTTTGATAAATATGACCAAGACATGGTTGTGTTTGAAGTGTCGAGGGAATCGTTCAAGGGCATCACCCATCCCCATATCCAGATTGTGCCTATTCCTAAATCGAGAAGTGCGAATATTGAGGATAAAGTAAGGGAATTGGGCGCAATGCACAAGATGCAATTTGTAGAGCAAACACCTGTAAGTGATTAATGAATGGTTTCTATCAATGATGGATTGATCGATTGATTTATATATATTTATCAAAATAGGAAAACCCCGTGGTTAGTTTTTTCAAGATTGAATTACCAAATGGTAAATCACTTGTTCACATTATCAGACCCAAAGAATACTTCAACTTGCAGTTTGGAAGACGTGTCACGGCCACTGTTTTGGGCCATCCTGAACGTGAGGACTGGAAGAGCTGCAATCAGACAGAGCAGGAGGAACGAAGGGATGCCGACTTATTCAAAGAAGCATTTAAACCTTTTGATTTCTCTTTAGAAGAAGAATAAAGATATATTTTTTGCTGCACTTTACACGCACTTTTAACATCACGTGTCCACAATCAATTCACATATATATATATATATTTTTTTTTTAGAAAAAGTCTTTGCTTTTTTTTTTTTGTTCATTTAATCAACACAAAAGATCTAAACGATGTTTAAGGAACTGCAAGTGTTTCCTGGAAGAAGTAGGAAGCTTCCGAGTTTGGCATACCAAAAAGAAGAACTAGAGCAGCAGTTAAAAGAACAAGCAAGACTCAATCGATATTTAAGAAAGGCACGCCCTTTTGAACTCGAATCAATACCACACGATGTGTTTGATGTTCTAAAAACCGACCTGACACAGCCTGCTCTGCAAAAGAAGACAGCCAAATCACTCTCTCTTTTTGCTGTGCCTCAGATTTCAATCGAAAAAGAGCAGCAACCTAATGTGGTCAATGGACAATTGTCGCTCGACATTGATGAATACCGTGCCAAACGAAGGAGACTTCTGGAGCCTCCACCCCCTCCGCCTCCTAAGCCTCAAGAACAAGCGCAAACCATTGGGAATGCAGCTATACAACAACAACAACAACAACAACCATCACCGATTGTTAGCCAGCTGCAGCAAACTTTAGCAACTCCACCAACAGCACCTGCTGTTGTATCCCAGCATACGCTAGCGCCTACAACCACAGCAGCCATCCAATCAACACCCGTAGACACAGCCAACGATGACATAGACACTTGGTATCCTCAAACAGATGTACTATCTAGCCCAACATACACGTATCCTGAATGCTGGGTGCCCGTCTTTCCTTCTCAACGAGAAATTGCACATTGTCAAGAACAGTCCAACATTAACTCGGAGTCTCCATCGCAATATGTGTTGGCCTTTGATAAAATACTCGAATACCTCGATTACCCATTAAACGGCGAGGTCGGTGTTGACGAGGACACAATCAATGAACACTGGAATTCGTCTGAAAAACTAAAGCTATTAAAGGGTGTGATAGATAAACTGGCAGACCAAGACATTTGTATCGCCATCTTGACACCCGACAACGATGGAGAGGGTTTTATAAACGACCTTTTAGAAATCTCGGGCTACGAATGCAGTCGTATCTGTAATGTGATTACCGATGATGGCGAGTCTGATGAAGACACGATGTATGGAGTTGTGTTTTATACCGATAAGAGTAGGGTGGCGGTGGAATTCGACAATGGTGTGGATGTGGCATTTATTATGGACCCTCGTATCGTTCGAAACAATACAAAAAAGAACATCACAACCTTACGTGCACGACATGATAGGACCCAGTTTGCGCGTGTCTGCTATCTCGTCACCATGGGCTCGGTGGAGGAACGTGCACTGAAGAAGATCCTTAGGAATACTACGACAAAAGCATTGACAGATCATGATGTGATGAGTGCTATCCTTGCTTATGGTAGATGGCCCTTGGATACAGATGGTGCAAATACATACGTGTCATCTAATGTGATTTCATGGTTGGAGAGTCAATCCAGGCTGGATTATACCTACAGGTCGAAGCGTAAAATGCCTGATTCTACGCTGATAGAACCTGTTGTCGTTGAAGAACCACCTTCTACCACTACTGAAACTGCTACTACTACTATAACAACGACAACAACAATAATAGCAGCAGCAGCAGAAGAGGAAGAAGAAGAAGAAGAAGGAGAGGTTGATGTCACTACACCAGTACCACCTGCCGATACAACTGCAACTGCAACAGTAACAGTAACACCAGCAGCAGCAGAGGGAGAGGAAAATGATGTGTCTGATATGGATGTTAGTAGTAGTGATGAAGAAGAAGCAGCAAAGGCACCATCTGATTATATCAAGGCTCATATTGAAAAGGTAAGAAAAAGGGATGATTTTAACAAATGGGTCAAGTGATGTTGATATATGATGATAGATTTTCCCTGATTTCACCGTAAATAAAACACAACTCACCAATCGCGAGCAAGCACCAGCCTCAATAACAGGTAAAATAATAATAATAATGGGTTTATACAAATGTTTATTCACATATATATATATATAAAGAACTTGATAAAAAGGTGGTAGATAATCTAAACCAGGGACTTGTTCAAGAATATCTTAGATCAGCAAATGAGGCACAAGAGCGATTTGAAAAAGAAATCAAGGAATTAAAAGAAAACTACAAAAAGCTTGCATTAAGCAAAACAATGGAAATGTATCATTAGTTACGAGGGAACACTGTCTGTCCAACGAGACAAGTAACACGCTTCTTGGAAGGTGTCAAGACTTCAGCATGAACCATGTATTTTCCCTTTTTTATAGCAAATAATATAAACGTAATTAATAAGTTAGCATTTAATAACAATAAACATTCAAGTACTTACAGGTGCTATATTATACAATGAACAAGAGATAAAGAACAAGAAGAATGAGTAAACTCATACATGAAAATAACCTCCTCCCCCTCCCCCCAATATAAAAACTTACGGATTTCCTTGGGTAAATCAACATTCTTGGTAAAGGCAAGTTCGCCTTCAGGAATAGGACAAGTTTCATCGACATTTTTAATTTGTTCGCAGAAATCAAATCTCTTTGTAAGAAGACGGACCACACCATACTTGACAATAATGTCAACAGTGGTTCCCTCGGGCACACTCTCGGAGAGCTGGCCCTTGAAATCGATGGTAAGGCTCTGTCCCTTTACAGGTGGATCGGGTGTAAGGTCAACATAATCAATACTATAACCCGGGTTAGTTTTTTATACAAAATAAACCAAGTTTCTTACGTTAAAAGGTCATTGGCATCTCCACATGTCGTAATGAGTTTGGTGGAATCAGAAGTAAACTCTCCTTCATCCTGGAAAATAAACCCGGGTAAAATACTTGCGTTGGTAAAAGCAACAGCGGCTAAGGCACAAAACAAACCAGTCAACTTCATGATAAAAAGATATATATGTGTATAAAAGAAAAAGGACCATAAAATACTTAGAAAAAGCGGGTTTCTATAAAGATGCGGACATCCAATAAGTGGGTTCACAAATCACCTCACATGATGATGATAGCTACGTTAAATGTTTATAACGTCATTTTATTAATTAAGAAAGCTTAAATATAAGAAACCATTTCCCTTTACGCACTCAAGCTCTCCGCAGCAGGATATCGAAGCATGTCGATCCTACTCTCACTCTTCAAGTCCATGATAAGAGAGCGTGACTACAGCGTGTTCTGGATCGTAATCATTTTACAATGGCTTTCTAGGATGCCAATTAGTTTTATATATATGATGCAAATGATACATAACCATCTAAAAAAATCAAAATCTACTCAAGTAGGATGATAATATAGGGAAAATCAAGCGTTCAACCGAATTTTGGGGATGTTTAACAAGACCTTTTCCTCATTTTCACAGGATGCATTATAAAAAGTGATTTTTATATCTGCTATTCTATTTCGTCCACTCTTCTTCTGAAGAAGAAGTATCGAGAGCTTGCATCCCAAAGCTCGATATAAACAATCAATTTCCTTATTTGGAGCAATGTTTGGAGTACATGCATTTGCTTCATAAAAATGACAGTTTAAAGCACTTCTTTTAATAAATTCACACGCCCCGACAACGTGACTCTCTCTCTCTCTCTTCCACTATATGAGTCTCATAGCATTGACACTATCAGCCACCCTTACTAACACAAGTCGTTCTTTGAAAATAGTAGGGGAAGATGATGCTCGAAAATGAATTGTTTATAAAAATGTATTTGAAAGCATGAGTTTTTTTATTTTATTTTATATATTTGATGTTGCATCCACAACACTTTGAGATGGTATTTTCAATCACATGGAATAATATGAGGGCTTGCAGAGGTATATTGACAGGTGCAGCTGACAGAGCTTGATAATAACAATGGGTCTAAATATCTTGTTTGGAGGTCGACTTCTCTTATTTGCTATCATGTTGGATGATAGTTGTACCAGCCTATAATAAAGGAAAGGACGTCGTATTAGAACTTTGGTCCACTCCGCAATGCCTTCTACTACATTTGATTTATATTCCCCCATACACACTAGCCAGATTCAATAACTTGAGCTTCGCAGCTTTTGGTGATACCCCTCTCTCTCATCAATTCCGGTGACAACATCGACTATCTTGATGAAATCATCGTTCGTGAACGTTGGTAAAGTAGTTGACTGTAGAGCTCAAACAGATTTTGGGAATCAGATACCATCATTTGGTTAACTACATCTGAGGAGTGAAGAAGTAAATTTTTTGTTGATCATAGTTAAATTGAGAGAAAGAAAAAGAGAACAAGACATATAAAACAACTTTTCTTTTCTCCTGCATAAACAATAAGCCACATACTCCTTCTCTTATAACAAATAAATATAACAATGAAACCACACTAGGTAGAACAATCTAACCATCGTTATCCTTATTATTATTAGATACAATTACTTCTTTTGTATGTAGCGATAACATGCCCCATACTTATTCCTTTTATTAGATTAAGAAATTGCGTTTATTTTCTATTGCTCAGTGATATCGAATCCATATAAACGTAAATATGACATTGGCAGCATCCCGATTTATTATGTGTATATAAAATAACGAAAACAAAATATTTGATCCCCATACTACTTGAATGGTATCGTTTTGCCAAAAAATGTTTTTTTTTATGCTCATAATCAGCTTTTTGTATATCATTCACCTCACATACAGTTCTATACAATGCATTGTAGGAACCTCAATCACACCCTATCTATATCATTCAATGGCTTTATCAACACGAAAGTCCCCTGGGACACAGAGTAATTTTCATCCATACCTCTATTTTTGAGTGGTTCCGTGTATCAATCCCGGGTCTAATAAACACTTGAGGGAGAGCAAAAGATATTTATTACCATTGTTTACAAAATAAATAGGCCCTTTTCCTTTCAAAGTTCGATTTTGTAGATGATAAAATTACCACCATATATACGAACCCACATCCTTCAATGATATTCTTACCCATATAAAAGCCATCGGCAAATGTTTACCTACCCGATAACGTTTAACTTCAATTTCTATAACACATGACTACATTTTTCTAAAGAAAGAAAAAGGTGCCATTTTCAAGTAAAAGGTTTAGTGAAGTGTCTATTCCATAAAAAGTATTAAGCGACAAAGTCATGCAAATGCACTTATTCTGATATTCAAAAAGACTGCATGGATAACGTTCGAAATGAGCTGCAGGATTTTTTTTTGTTTCATATCCTTTATTTATATTTTGCTGTTCAAAATCGATGTATTATTACAAATATTTTTAAATAGACAGACACTATTCTTCATTTATCATTATTTATTTATAATACCATTATCAAGGATGTAAA
>VCJH01001131.1:3661-15172 GCA_024140565.1 Backusella australiensis | reverse complement strand
TTTTTTTTTTTTAGAAAAAAAAAATCAAAACAAAAGAACATTCACTTTAATAACTATCCTTATTTTATTTTAATAAATGGTTGATATTCAATCCTTTGCTCTCAGTCTCCCTTCATTTATTGAACGAAGTTATTTTATATCCCCTGGTGTTGTTTCTGTGGTTTTCAAAGTCATTTGGTCCATCTTTACGTTTTTGGTGGTCACCCTCTTAGTTCAATATGGTCTTGCATCCATAGGCATAAAAGAGGGAGACATTAAACAAAAAACCATTTGGCAAATGCAATCTGATTATACAAAAGTCCAAAGTGTATCCAACGGAAGATGGGGAGGCATGCTTCTCAACTTACCATCAACCAGGGTCATCCTTGGGTTCCTCTTTTGGATATTCATCTATGCTTTCGAACTGCTCTTCTCCCTTAGTATCGACAATGCCTATATTACTAGGTATAATGGAACAGACTGTGTTGGCCGCGTCGATAATCTCACGTTAATGACAAGTTCAATGTGGTATACTGATGCGAGATCAGCATCTAATACTCCTGCAACAAACAGCACTCTTTTACGACAATTACTGAATCAGAAGCGCGCTGGAAATTTCGCATTACTTGGTAATGGTATTTTTTCGATATCTTCAGGAGACGTCATATTTAAAAAAGACCAAATCATCAATGTAGCAAGAGCAGGTTTTAATTGCGATACTAACCATACATTATACCTGAAGAGAACTGCACAAAATGCAGTGTACAAAGAACTGCCATCAGGTGGGCAGGAGTATGGCAATTTTTCGACTCCAACCTTCAACAACATCACCATGAGCGACGTTGGAGATCTTGTTTCTGGTTATCTCAATCTGAAAGCCATATACCCTATAAATGGACCCTATAATTCTATGACGGTAGACAAGAAGCCTATCTATCTTTTTCTTATATCCAACCCTACCAACTCTTTCGCCGATATCAACGATGTCGTATACAACAGCTCAGTATTTCTAACCGAATGTACACTAAGCTATGAGTACGGTCAAGTCACAATCGCAGAAGATGGTTATTTAAGCGAGACAAACATTGGTGACAGTTATATAAAAGTAAACGACAATACGCTTGATGCCGAATTTGTAAATTCAGGTATCGATGGATTTGTAGGTGAAAACAAATACTTTCTTTCAACCCTGGATTTTCCTGATATCTTCTTAAATACCGACTATAACAACACCTACCTTGATACATTGAAGCTCGCCAACAATATACTATCAGCCCATCTTCTTTGTGGATTGGACCCTTATGCTGATTTGTGTACATTTAATCAAGAGCAGGTTCCCGTTTACATTTCTGTCCTGGGCACAAGAATGTCTTTTGGGTACATTTTGATAGGTGTACTCTTTGCAGTCATTTCCATGTCGGTGTTGACCGCCTTTGCTATTGCGATATTTACAAAGGAAGAACGAAGACAATGGCTTTTATACTCGATTGACTGGCGCTTTATGGGGTATATTTCCAAGGGAGACAACATGAACCAGAAGGAATTCAAAAAATATGCAAATGATACACATGTTACTGGTAACCATATTACTCATGAAATTTTTGAAGTCAGTGAAGATGAAAGATTACATTCAGATACTCTTTTAAGGAAGGAGTAGCATAAAAAAATGTAATGATTTCATAAAACTAGCATAATAAAATAAATAAATAAAAAAAAAAGAAAAGAAAAAGAAAAAGTAAAAACATGTTTGCATTTATTCGGGTTGTGTAATTGAAACACAATATAAATGCAGTTCCCCCAGATTGAGAATAGTGAACAATAGCATATCCATAACAAGCTCCACCATTGTTTTTTTTTTCGATAAAGTACATACTTTTTTATTATTATTATTTTTTTTGGATGTTAAATAATCAAAGAATGATGCATTGTGTTGTTCTTAGTTTCTTGGGCGCTTGACCTTCATGGCCTTATAATCACCTTGGAAACGAAGACCAATCTTCATGATTTCGGTAAAGACGTTCCAATCCAAAACCTTGGTCATGACAATCTTCATGACAACTGTGATAGGTCCTTGGTCAGCAACAACAACCTTACCAGCATTACGACAAATAGTGTCGGCGATAATAGAAGGAGGAGAGGAGATTTTCTGAGCGGATGTCAAAGCAGACATTTTACCTGCGTTACTATAAAAGTTAGAGTCAATAGGTGAAGGGTGCTACACAAAAATAAACACAGTGTGAATTAGTCAACTGGTTATGCTTCAATTATCCCTCTTTCATAAATAAAACACTTACAATAGCAAGAACATCAATCTTAGCCTCGGCCAACTCAGCGGCGAGAGAGGCAGCAAAAGTAGTTAAAAAGATCTTGGTGGAGGCTATATATCGTTTAAAACCAAAACCAATAACCCATTATTAGTGCCAATAAAACAACAACAACAACGCCCTTATTTTTTTAAGACAAAAAACGTATATTCCCAAACACAAAAACATGTAAACAAATACTTTACCATACAAAGCAGACATAGGGTTGGGGATAAAAGCGGCGCTGGAAGAAGTGAAAGTGACCAAACCACGGAGACCCTTATCCAACATCTTATCGACAAAGTAGTGAGTCATCTGCAAGCCAGAGGTGACATTGGTATGGTAGTTGGCCATCTCGCGCTTGAGAGGCATATCGGCATAGCCACCAGTAGTGATGAAACCGGCGTTGTTACACAAAATTTGAACATCAATGTCACTGGTGGCCTTCTTGACAGCATCCATATACACCTCACCAGAAGCCTCGGAGAGATCACAGCCAACAAAACGGAATTCGGTGTTGGGGAACTCCTTGACAATGGTTTCCTTAAATTTGGCCAAGACAGCGTCGTCAAGGGCAACAACAACAACATTCAAACCTTGAGAAGCAAACTTTCTCACAATAGCAGCTCCAATACCGGAGGAACCACCAGTTACCAAAGCCCTTTTTACATTACATCAGATTCATTCCGAAAATCAAACAAAAAAACAACTTACCAGTTGGCATTATACTTGGCTCTGAGGTTTTGCTCAGGACAGCCATAGGCACCGTAAGCAACCAAGAGAAGGTAAGGGACAACAGCCAATACACCAATCCAGAAGAAGACTATAGCCAAATTAATCTAAGTTTTCCCCGTTTTCAAACAACTCATCCCTTACAGAATCAACTTACGTGGTGTGATGAAGAACATTTTTTTTAGATGAATGAATAAGAAGAAGAAAATAAAAAAAATAATAATTTCGCGCTTAATTTTTTTTTTTTAAACAAGCTGAGAACTAAAAACTATGGTTACACATATTTTTATTTTGTATTTATTTAAAAAGGTTTCTAAACAGCAAGTCTGCCTCTATGCAATTCATTTTGTAACTGGTCAACCAACCGCACAAGCTGTTGGTTTTCATCCACATGGGAGCGACAATCTTTCTTCATATCCTGTAAAAGTACTTCATTATTGTTAGATAATGTCATCCAGTGATGCACTGTGGTTTCCAGTTTATTCACTTTACTTTCAATCTCCTGGATCTTGTGCTCGTACTTGTCCACCTCTTCCTGGCGCTCGGTTTCTTTTTGTGATCCTAGTGAACGCATCCGATCCAGTTCTTTTTGCTTGGATGCCACAAGCGCCTTGACACGATACGAGTAGTCTTCGAGCTCCTTTTCTTTACTGTCCACCACGGCCTGGTACTGGTCGTGCAGTGTCTTTATCTCTTGACGATGCTGTTCGGCAATTGACTTTAGCTTTTCCTCATCCACGCTTACTAGAATAGGAGTCTGCGGCTGCGATGGTGCAGGAGTAGAGACTACAGCAGGTGGTGGAGGTATACTAGCCAGTTTTTGTTCGAGTGCCGTGATGGTTTTACGCATTTCTTGCATCGCATTTGCCTTTTCCTGGCCCATCAAAGTTAACTGACTTTCATGCGCTTCCCTGATTTCACTTATTCTCGCCCTCACATCATCCACCTCCTTTTGCTTTTGCTCCAAACGCGCACGACAATCCTTGTGGCTATTTTCATTGGCCTGGTTTCCTGTTGTGGTGGATGAGCTTGACTTTGTTGTATGCTCCAGACGAGCAGTAGCGGCTTCCAGAGAGTTCTGTAGTGATTCCACCTGGAATAGCAATTGTTCAATCTGATTTGACTGTGCCTCGATTTCACCGTCCTTTCTTTCAATGTCCTCTTTAAACTGCTCGATAGCCTCTTGGTGCTGTTCACTCAAAGTAGCCATTTCCTCTTTGTGTCTTGACTCGTTACGCTCCAGTTCGTCTGAAAGCCTATTCACCTGCTGTTGGGCGGATTTGGTCTTTTCTAACCAGACATTAGCGGTATCATCACTTCCGGTCTGTAGTTGACGTATTTCATCTCTATAGCGACGCTCTATTGCCTCTACAGCCTGTTGTGATTGTAGCTTAAATTCATCCAATGCCGCGTTGGCAGTATCAAGTTCATTTTGAAGTTTGCGGACATGTGTGTTTGTGTTACTTTCTTGGAGTTCCTGAATTGTTTTATTTAGTTGGTTTAGTGTTGTCTCATGTTCTTTTGATTGGGTATCTTGTTGTGATTTTAGTGACTCTACAGTTTGATTCCATTTTTCTTGTTCACTCTACATTTTAGAGATTTTAATGTTAATATATTGTAAAAAATATATACACATATAATCCCATTTTCCTTACCTTGAATGTTGATTCGTGCTGTTGTTTTAGCTCTTCCAACTGTTTATCCCATTCTTCTTTTTTATCCTATTTTATAGCCAGTGTCTAGTCAACGTTGCTATCGTTTATTAATAATAATTACTTACACTTGACTCTGTTTTATGTTTTTCTTTTATTTTTTCGAGTAATTCGTTATATTTGTTCTCTTCCTCCTTTATCAAGTTAATATGTTCCTGTTTTAAGGATTCAATCATTTGATTTGATTTTTCTGCTTCCTTTTGTAATAACTCATCGTATTCCTTTTTAATTTGATCCGTGTTTTCTTGTTCATTATTATTATTATTATTGGTATTATTGGTATTATTGGTATTATTATTATCATTCTATATTTAAAGAACCTGTTTTTAATAAAATGATAAGAAAAACATGTGATTTGATCATTACCTCTAATTTCTCTTTAAGCTCTTTTAATTCATCTTGTAACTTTGTATTCTAATAATATTTATTTTACTATTAATATATTAAAACATAATTTGCTTTATTTTATTACCTGGGACTCGAGTTGGCTTTGATTGCTTAAAAGATTTTCAATCTCCTTTTGCTTTTCATCCAGTTGGCTCGTCTTTTCTGCAAGCTACATGAATGTCATGATAAATATAAGGTTATTCCAAGCGAAAAGTATATCCTACCTTCTGTTTAAGTGGACTCAAGGCCTCCGAGCTTGTGGTGGTTGTAGGAGAAATTACTCTCTTTGTACTAGCAGTTTGACTAACGTTAACGGAGTCGCGGCGAGAGAGAGGAGAAGCTCGACTTGCTGTTGTAGAAGGTACAACTGAGCGTCGATTAGGAGAAGGCGATGTAGGAGAGGGATTGCTACTTGTTGGAGATGGCGTTTTGCCGGTTTGAATAGTCGTACCTGGAGACTTCTTTTTTACTGTAGTAGCGGGCGTGGTAGTTGCCCGTGTCTTGGATACGGAAGGCGAACTGGGTTTCGTGGCAGTACTTGTTCTACGGTTTAAAGAGGTGGTTGTGGGTGTGCGGGTGGGTCTACTGGGTGTTTCTCCAGTATTGGGCTTTACGCCAGCTTCTGCCAAAACAGACCTACGTTTACTGACAGAACTGGTTCGGTTCACTGTACTCGACATCACAAACAAATAAATAAAAAAGCAGAAAACGGAAGAAAAAAAATCAAATTTGCACAGTGATCACATTAAAAAAAGTTTTGGCGGGATTTAAAAGCGGGATTTCAACTCTCAATCGTTTTCTTTAGGAACAATGGCGGGCTGATGATTTAAAAAGTAATAATATCTTTTTATGTGTAGAAAACAGCGCAAACTATTTTTATCTTGTCTTAAATATGCTTGTTTACAGCTTAATAATCCGGGAAGGATGTCAGTTTTATGATGTTTGGTTATTTTTGTGAGCACAAACATGAAGAAAAGAAACGTTCTTAGCATTTATAGTTATTTATTGTGTCAACTGTTTCTGTACGCCACTTGGCTTATTCCATATGTATAGAGTAAAGATAAAGCTTTAATAACACATACGCCTTTGAATGATGGTGATTTTTCTGGAATTTCCTTTTTAGGAAATGTCGCGCAACCTCAATTTTTGGCACTTTGTTTTTGTTTTTGTTTTGCTCTTTTATCTTTATTTTATCTTTGCGTCATGGACCAACTTCCAACCGAGCTACTCCACCAGATATTTATCCAACTTGAACTATCAGAAAGGCTAGAGTGTATGCTTGTGTCTCAGTATTGGTATCATATTCTTCATACTCGTAGCTTATTGTATGATGTGAATATCAGTAGCAAGAAACACTTTGATATGTTTATTGATATGGTGAATCGACTTTATACACGACCGCCTCAGGTGGAAATACTGTCTTTGTATGATTGTCTCGAAAACTTTGATAAACGACATCTTGTCAGAACATTTCCCAACTTGCGACAACTTACAATGTTTGAGTGTGAGAGCGAGAAAATCCATACAAACTTTCTTCATTCAAAGTTTGAATTCAAATCATCAACTTGCAGAATCGAAGAACTTACTGATTACGGTGAATGTGAAGTAACACGCCAACTTGCATCTTCTGCTTTATGCACTCACTTGAAAGATCTAGCCATGTTTGCCTATGGAGATGATTCGACATGTCAGCAACTCGTACGCGATTTAAAAAACATGCCTGTTTTAACTTGTTTATTACTTGAAGTTCCTAAAATCAGGATAGACGATGTTGAAACACTTTATAAAAATCTACCTTCAATGAAAAAACTTGATTTACGTGTGGATAAACCAATCGCAAGCCAAGTGCCCACCAATGTTGAAACTGCCGTTTCCTTACAAGACCTGTCAATACATTTCAAAGAGCATGCTGATGTTGAGATTCATAGACAATGGTGCCAATATATCAGCAGAAAGTACACTTGTTTAAAAAACCTGGATATATCACTAAAGGAGAAGACACAGGCCAACCAGGATGAACTATACCAAAGTGGCTTACTCTCACTATTGACTAGCAACGGTCCTCACCTGAAGAAACTTACTTTGCCTTTTCTGCCCAGCGATCTCAATATCTTTGAAATACTAGATCAAGCCAACTGTCAACTTAAAAAGTTCAACATCTTATCCAACAACTCAGAACAGACGGTGCTATCAACGCTCTGTCGGTCAAACCAGGCAAAATCTATCGAATCTCTTGATTTGAGTCCCAAAGTAAAGTTTGCTCAAAATCCCTTGCTCAAACGTATGGAGGCACTTGAATTGGTATCGGTGGGTTTCCTTGTTGATAGCAGAAAGACTACAACAATCGATCTGAACAAGCACTTGCAAACATTCCCGGCTTCATTAAAGGTTATATACATCAACTGCTCTCTAAGTGCGCCTGTAAATACTGAAAATGTAGACCTGATAAATATGAATGAGTTGGCCCCAGAAACAGACACTTTCAATACCGTCAGTCACCCTCATTTATCCCATGTGGGCTTGCACGTGTCCCGGCCTACTGATACCACTCTCCTTGTACCACATTCACGCCTGGATTGTCTTACTGTGTTCTCCATGATTTTCGCCTGTTCCTATTATGCTTTGATAGAGGTATTGGATGATAACAAATCAGCTCTCTTTGAAGTAAATTCTGGTGGAGTGCCTGTACGCGTATCAAACAAAACATCCAACTGGCCTCAGTTGGTCGTTAAAGCCAAGTCAATAAAGAGAGTAGAGATACAAGCAAGACTTGTCCATTTGTAAACACCCACTTTAAAACACTTTTTTTTCACCCTTCCCAAATATCAGACGGGTTTATCATCCAACGTTTACTAATAAACCAATGGATTGCTCAGTTTAACAACACAGATATTTTCTTTTATTTGATTGCATTTAAACAATTGGTATAACTTTGCAGACAGAGGAAGATGTGTATTGAAATTTTGTGGTCATTTTGGTCACATTAGGAGATCAACCTTTGTATTCTTTTTTGGTTAATTGCTTGCAGGCAAGACCCCCCCCCGCCGGCCCTGATGGCGATGTGGGATGAGGTTGGTAATAGATACCACCCTCTACATTTACATTAGAATTTTGGTTTATAAAGTGTATTAAAATGTAGAAATACCTTTGTTTTTGTGGGTTGTCACCACACAGCCTTGTTTACGCGTTTAGTATAGTCGCTGCCAGATAAGCACGCGTCCGTATGGTTTTGTAGACACGAGCCAACCCTTTATCCACGAACTGAGAACGGCCATACCAAAAGGTCAAAGTAAATATAAAGCCCGTTTTGCCTGTTTTTAAGATGCAACAACAACAAAGAAATGGAATTTCATTTTATTTATTTGTATTTATCTAATTCAAGCATGTGATCATGAGAACTTCTCGTTGATGCATAAATGTTTTAATATTTATGGCTTAAAAGTCGTCCCAATCATCAAGATCATTGACGGAAAAGGAATGGTATTCTGTAGAACCACAAATGGTATGTATAGTAATTCGATCCTGCAGCTCTTCCTCTGTTGCAGGCCTAACAGTTAGGAAATTTTCTCTGTCTTGTCGTTTCAGTCCAAGATAGTATTTGACTTGAGAATCACCTGTAGAATTGAGTATAAAACTGGTGGGCTTGTCTCTATAAACGGCATCCAGCATTAAATACTGCAAATGTACGTTTGATATATCGATGGTCATATTCTGTTTTACAAAACCTTTGAGGCGTACGTCGTTTAATTTAGGGAAACAGGTGGAGATAACTTGGCAAAGTTTATTTGATAGATTATCACAATCAATAAACAATTTTTGGATGTTATTAGAGTGATTTGGTATTTCACTGATTTCTACGTCGGTACAATAGACTGAAAAATCAACAAGTGTAGGTGGAAATGCATTCACGTATTCAGTCAGGTTAATCGGCCAATTAGCTTCTTCGCCATTCATATCTATATTTATCGATACAAGAGACGTCAGATTTCCAAGTAAACTCGGGCGAGCAATCTCTGTACATTCTATTCCAAGCTGTCTAACGTACTTTGCTTGATTAGATTGAGCCAATTGAGCGAATATAGGCCCCGTGTCATTATGCTCAAGTTTACATGACGATAATCGACAGCCAATATCATCCAGCTGTTTGAATATTTCTAATTCCGTTGGCACTCTTTTTGCATCGCAATGATGTAGATTCTTTCCAGTGTTTCTATAAAGAGGGAGTATTCCATCGCGGTATATTGTCATGATCTCGTGGGACTCAGCCTCGCAAAGAAAATAGTCGTCACAGATAAATCTTGTCAGCTTGGTATACTTCCTTGCCATGTAAATGTACCAATTGGGATAATCAGTTAAATTGGGGTTATTATCAAATTGCACATGGAATAAAGTAACACGATCAGCCGATGTGATCTTTCTAGGCAGCGGGCCAGCGTTTAAAGTTACATCTTTTAAGAGAAACCGCTCCAAAGATGGTAGATTACTGTGCAGCAATTCACAATCTTGTATTCCAAATCTGGCACGCCTTATGGTGAGTTTCTTCAGGACCGGCATATCCTTCAAATTAGGAAAAAGGTCTCTTCTTGGGTTCTCGAGTTGAGCAGAAAGCGTGAGATTGAGTCGTTCCAGCCTGGTGCATGTGCCTGTAAGAGTCAACTGTCGGGTGAATTCACACATACCAACATCTTTGACTTGTTCCAACCTCGTATCGGGAATCAGATGGTCATAAGGCTGGCTGGATATGTTTTCAATTGGTGCATCATAATTCAAGGAACAAAACGTGAGATTCTTATATTTGAATACTCGCAAATTTGGAAGACAGGTGAGGAAGATTCGTTTATCAAATGCCGTACTAAAAATCGCGGTTACAATACATATTTCTACTTGCAATACACGTCTAGGGCAATTCTTTATTGTTTCGAAAAAGCTGATCAGTCTATCACTGCTGTCAATCTTTACATCATATAGCAAACTGCGTCCGTCCAAAACGTCAAACCAATGGCGACACACAAGCAAACATTTTACTCTTTGGCCCAAGGGAAGTTGAATAAATATATTGTGTAAAAGTTCACTAGGTAGGTGACCCATAATGGATAAGAATATAATATAAAATAAAAAAGAAAAGAGAATGAAAAAAAAACAAAAAGCAGTCTTTTAATTTGAATAATTGGGTAACCATATGCGCCACTCTTCCGGGTTTTAATTCCCAGAGAGCCGATTTTGAAAGGAATAGAAATCATATTTAAAATTTTTCGTACTCTCCTAATAAAAGATCCTTCTCATCATAATCGATATCGTATTTTTCGTCTATTTCTCTGTAGATTTCATAGGCTAGGTAACGATCTATTGTCTGCGTTTAGTGATATGGAAAAAAAAAAGTTGTTCAAATGAAATAAACCAATTACCTATATCTTGGTGATCTTTCTGTGGTGAATATCCTCTAATATTCATCAAATAGAAGTGTGCTTTGGCAATAACACAACCATTATCTGCAGCTTTTTTATACCAATTTATTGCCTGCTGAGGATCTCTAACCTCATTGATAAACTCATAGTTAAAGGCCAAGTTGTACTGTGCCATTCTATTCCCCTGTTTGGCTGCTTTTGTATACCACTTCATGGCCGCAAACATGTCTTTGGGGACACCCTGACCGCGTTTGTAAATAATACCAATGTTATTTTGCGAATGGCTATTATCTGATGACTTGAAATACCACTCCACTGCCTGTTTATAATCTCTTGGCACGCCCTGACCATTGTGATACAAATAGCCAATTTGGCACATGGCGTTGGAGTTACCATGACTTGCAGATTCACGATACCATTCCATTGCCAGTTTATAGTCTTTTGCTACTCCCCATCCCATATCGTACATGTAACCTATTTGATACTCTGCCCTTGGATAGATTAGTTTAGCAGCTTCGTGAAACCATCCCAACGCCTTTTGGTATTGTTTTCTCTGTAGGTATTCATTGCCTACTGCGTAAAGGAAATCTGAGTAGCTGAGTCCCACAGATGTATATGATTCAGGTGCCCATGTTATTCCATCATCTAAATTAGTGAAATAATGATTTGGGATATAAAAACAATACAAGTCAAGACACGAGGAGGAAGGTGAGTGCAGCTGAAGAAAAGGTAACTAGATATCATAATTTACCTGGATATGAAGAATACAGCTCTTCAAAACAGTACATCTTTTTCTTTTTCTTAAGAATCGAAAACATTCTGTTGTTTTTTTTAACAGAGAGAGGAAGAAACAAGAAAAGAGTTAAAGCAACAGATTGTTTTCCTTGTTTCAAATCTTTTGTCATGTGGTCTCTGTGGCGCAGGACGTTACGTTAGAATTAGATTGATATCTCAAAAGCATAAATAAACATTGATAAAAGATCATGGCAGATG
>VCJH01001127.1:9507-20340 GCA_024140565.1 Backusella australiensis | reverse complement strand
TTTCCAAAAAAAAAAAAAAAAGATCTTCATCATGTCGACTATCAACGTTGGCTGTATTCTGTCATGTATGTTTCTTATTTGGGGGTAAAACCCGAATAAAGAGTGAGTAAGTGAAAGAGAGATGAAGTGGTTGATTTATTAGGATATCCCCCTTTTTTATTATTGAACCAATGAAAATTATTACACACTCGTGTAACAATACAAATAATTTTAACTAGTCGATACTTTTGATATTTCTTCAAACAGAAAGTCGCGTTTTTTGATTTTCAAGATTTATAGTATCCATCAGAGGTAACGCACACATAGTTTAGGCTTTTAATCGCGTTTATTCTTTTCTAAACATGTTGGAAACCCTCGATAGCTTTATGTAGAAACGGTACCAGTGATGAAGATATATCGTCGGCATAAGACTTTTAATAGTAATGACAGAAGTAGCTCAGAATTTATCGGTTGATGCCGAGACGATATCAAAATGCAATGTTGCGATATAAAGACGATTGTATTTTTGTGGGGATGAAAAAACGAATCAATGACAGGTCAGGTAACACAAATTAAATAGTGAAGAAGAACTCAAGTGGATTGTCAGTAGATATGAGCATTGATCAAAGAGATATGCAAGTATATCATTGCGGTGATGTTGATACTTCTGATATAAACAATCTGTAGTGATTAGGTCGATTTTCCTCGGAGTGTCAAATTATCTCTCATGGAAAAAAAAAGCAGTCTTTGAAGGACCCTTTTCATATTTTATTGTTGTTGTTGTTGTTATACATACTAATAGAATAAAATAAAATGGCTGACAACAAGGAAACAGAAAACTCGCCACCACCTGTCACAGCATTGCTTACAGGAGCAGCCGGTGCATTTGGTGCCGGTTTGTTGGGAGCCATTTGGTACACCAAGCGCAAACAGAACAAGCGAATGGAGCTCGAAGTGCTTGAAGGAAACGTACCTACTGCACCTGCTGTTGAGTCAAAGATACCCCAATACACACCGCCTAAAATGACACCAGCTGAATATGCAGTTGCAAAAAAGGAAGCCTCTCTTTATGCATTCAAAACGCTTGGTTACGGTACATTGTTGGCATTTACAGGTGTAGGCTTACTCGCTCTTGGTATAGGTTGCTGGCTGGACGTCCGTAACGTAAGTAAATAATAACAACAGCAATAGTAGCGTATTAAATAACACCCATTGTGTAGTTTAAAGAGTTTTCAGATAAATTACATGTCATTGTGCCTAGAAAGACGTCACGCTTAAGAGAAATGCTCGGTGGAAAGAAGTTTGAGATGACCAAAAGCGAAGAAGACGAGTTGGATTCAATAGACATGGAGGAATAAGAAGATATCGATGTATATTATTAATTAATAAAAGGAAATGTGTATTTTTACAAAGTGGAGGAACAAGTCATTTGTGATAGGTGTGGATCAAGTAAAAATCAATAGAGTTTGAATTGATAGTATGGAAAAAACCAATCGAATTTGTACGGAACACAAGCGAAAAAACTTTTTTTTTGCGCTCCAGACAATAATAAAAATCACACATTTTTTTTAAAGCTTTAGGCACTTTCTTTCTTTCTTTATTTTTTTTTCAAAAATGATGCGATTAAGACATGTTGATGCAGTTCACACGAATAAGGCTTCCAGTCTAGAAAGCACAACGTTTGATACTAAAGAGTATCTCAACACCAGAGACAAAGTACGAAAAAAGTTGACAACTTTGACAACAACCAAGCCATACGAAAGGATCAAAAATACTCGCATAAGCTGTAATTCGCCATTGCCAATTGAGCTTGACGATGTTCCAGAATCGTGTGTTCCGCTGTACGCAGACTCAGAACAGCGAGAACTGTTTCTGGAGCTCACTCGATACGCTGATAATCCCAAAATGACTGTAAAGGATATCTTGGTGCCATTCAGTCACACTTTGTTGATGGAACAAAAGTATACATCCTCGGATTTAGTTCTTAATAAGCTGTCTCGTCCTACAAAAATGAAGTTTGTTGTTGAATTCTTAACAAAGCTTGATCGAATCTCCTGGGTAAGAGAGGATCGAGCAATTAATCAATTGGTCAATTTACTTATTCTTATTACTATGACATAGAGAACGTATCAAGTAAATATACTTTGCAACGACCACACAATGGAGTATCTTTTGTATGAAACAGCCAAGTTGTTGGACCTGGATTGCAAGAGATTCAGAGATCATTATCCCAGGGATGATCAATATCTTTATGGTGTAATGGTGCAGAGCAAGGATCCAGAAAGAGTAGGTTTCTATCTTCTTGTTCACAAAGTAAAAGTATTCATGTAGCCATTTTATCATCGCAAAGGTGAGTTCTCGTCCATATGTCAATCTCCTCATCGCCTATGATTGCTGTGTTCCTCCTGATATGAAAACACAGCAAGTATTCATGAACACCGCGTCCTCACCACTCTTCGTCATCTACCTTACCTTGGTCAACACTGCAGAGATTCGCCTATTCAATTACATTAACCTCCACCCGGAAGAAGTCATCAGGTGGTCTACACCCATTGTTGATCTGAGTGACGAGGCCAAGAGATGTTTGTTAGCCGACTTTGATTACAAGCCCACTGAATCTGATAGGCAGTGGAATGACTACATGTCCAAAAAGGCGTACAAATGGGCATTGATTGACCACAAAACAGCCTTTCGAGAGACAAGAACACGTCCAAGCTCTTTTATTTCACAGGATCAGTATCAGATTCGTCCTAAACGTCACCAGCCTGGCGTCGATGATGGCTTGAATGATACTCCACCCGAAATAATGGATATTCTCACGCAGGCTCTTTATGGCTCTCTTGGTTCTAGTAAAAGTAGTGGTAGAACAAGCCCTATTCCAAAAGGCCCGAGACACATGTCTTCTCCTCCTCGCGATTATGATAGTAGGGACAGTAGTATGAGCTCGAATAGATCTACTTTGAATTATCGACCCTTCTCCAAAGTATCTAAAATCGAGGAAGAAATTTCAATGGACATAGATGAGAATGATAGTAGAGTGTCACCATCACCATCCATTTCATCAACATCATCCTCAGTGTATGAAGACGCGCCCTCATCATTACCGAAATGGAAAACGAATACAGTGCCAGCAAGTGTTAGTCTTGAGAAGTCGATACATAGTAAAGGCTACAAAAGAAAGTCGGCATCGGAAAGAGATGAGAGTCCTAAAAGACAAACAGTACGTAATACATTTACTCAACATGATGGAACTTACACGTCAAAGAGTAGTACGGTGGGAGACAACAGAGGTCAATTCCTTACATTTTCATTGGCGTCTATCACCCCTGAACCCGTGTATCAACCTTATGCCTCAAGTTTTCGATCAAGGGGCAAGGGCAATAAAAGACCAAAAGAGGAAATATCTAATGAGAGTAGTCCATCAAATTCCCCTAAAACTAGAAGATTAGCCTCTCCTCCGCCACCATCTTCTTCAATTGACCTGGCAGCAATAGCAGAACAGCAGAACAAAAGGTTAGTACCCTCTTTCTTCGTCTATTAGAAGACAGGTGATGATAGGAACCACATCGCTTATTAGTAGTAGTAGAGATCCAAGACTATCACCAAATCGGGATCCACGGTTCTCCGTGTCACCCGGCGTGGATTCAAGAAATGCATTCTCTCCTCCTCCTGTCAAACAGGCTGGGTCGAATTCAAGAGACCCTAGGAGACAAGTACCGCATATTTCTTCTAGTAAACCAGCAGAGGCACAAAAAATAGCTGAGGAGGAGGAGAAGAAGGCTGCAGAAAATAAAAGACGGGTCGAAGAGGACAAGAGAAAACGGCTTGAAGAAGCTCGAAAAAAGAAAGAGAAAGAATTCAAGAAGCGAGCCGAAGAACTCAGAAAACAAAAGATAGAAGAAGCTCTTCGAAAGCAAAAGGAACAAGAGGAGATCCAAAAGCAAAAGGAGGAAGAACTCAGAAAACAAAAGATGGAAGAGGCTCTTCAAAAGCAAAAGGAACAAGAGGAGATCCAAAAGCAAAAGGAGGAAGAGCTCAGAAAACAAAAGGTGGAAGTGGCCCTTCGGAAGCAGAAAGCAGAGCAGAGAGCAGAGGCAGCTCTTCAAAAGTACAAAGAGGAAGAGATGGCCCGAAAACAAAAGGAAGAAGAAATCAGAAAGCAAAAAGCGGAAGAGGCAGCCCGAAAGCAAAAGGAAGAAGAAATCAGAAAACAAAAAGAGGAACAAGAAATTCAAAAGCAGAGAGCAGAAGCACTTTTAAAGCAAAAGGAGGAGGAAGCAGCTCGAAAACAGAAAGAGGAAGAGACGGCCCGAAAGCAAAAGGAAGCAGAGCTCCGAAAAAAGATGGAAGAAAAGTTAATGAAGCAAAAAGAAGAAGAAATCAGAAAGCAAAAAGAAAAGGAAATCAGAAAGGAGATTGAAGAAGAAATCAGAAAAAAGAAGGAAGATGAAATCAGAAAGAGAATCGAAGAAGAGGTTAGAAAAAAGATTCTTGAAGAAATGAGAAAGGAAGAAGAGGACAAGAAAAGAGCCGATGAAAAAGAAAAGAAGACCAATGAGGAAAAGGAGGGTGAAGATACGGATACCCTTTTTGCAAACGATAATGCCATGTCAGACTTTGAAAAGGCCCTCGAAAAGATTCATCTTGAGCTCCAAGCCGCTCTTCAAGAATGAATGGGCCCTCCCTTTTTTTATAACACTGTTGGTTTAATCTGTTGTCATATATTTCATTATTTTGTACAAACAAGTAGTGATAGCTTTGTAAATATCAAATTCTATTGAATTGAATGCTAAAAATAAATAAAACCTTTCTGTGCATCATATAAATTTCAATAGCACTCGTTTATTGGATAGAGTGTATTCACCAAGCAAAGAAACACCATCAGGGATTGTTCCAACTAAACTGATCTACAGTTGTTAGCTTATAGGTGATATAAAAGGAGATTTGATCATCTTTTATTAAGATCAAAATGGGGTGGTTTTTCAATAAGTAATCATCAACCCTTTTAAGATCGGTAGATTTACATGTCGATCTTGTAGAAATTATCTTATTTTTTTCTGTAGATACAAATATAGAACTGGTATTTATTTAAAATAATGATACCAACATCTACCGCTTGCTTTATACGAAGTACCCCCTTGAAGTGCTAGTAAGCTTATTGACGGGCTTATAGTGTATATAAGGAGAGAGTATTTCAGCTCCAACAACGTTCTATCTTTTTTATTTCTGAAAATGCGATAATTACGTATTACTAACAGGAGAAGGATAATAATAGATAATTATATTAAAAACAAGATGAGTACCATTATTATGAAATGTATGGGCACTTTTAATTATTATAATATGACTAATAAGAGCATATTGATCATTTTACACATGGAAACAAAAATCGACTTTGAAAGATGAAGCCACTAACATTTATTATTATATTCTTAAACGTCGTTTTCCAATCTGGATAACTTTGTACTAACATCAACTGGGTCCTTTAAAATTGATGTGTATCATTTTAGAGCAAAATATAAAAAGAAAATAACTTGTAATGCTGTCCATCTTGTCATACCCCTAAAAAAAATCAATTTATGATTCAATTAAATGAACCAAACTTTTTATAGTTTCACATTTCTTCAACTCCTTTTATCCAAAATTGATTAGCTGAAAGGAGTCTTGTTTTAGAATTGTTAAGCATGAAATAATCCGACAATCTATGATAATACATAGACCAAGGTAGAAGAGATGCATTCTATCTTATTACAATTACAATTTACCGATCATTTTGTAGTGAAAACCTTATGTACACATGAGAATTTTGTTAAATGTTTTGTATCCGTCTAATCGTGTTTTTCTGTTGCAAAGGGTTCTTTTCCAACTGCTAAAATGACAGTTCACGTTCAATGACTTTTGTTTTTGCTAAATCGCCATTTTCTTCTGAGCTGCTATCAGTAAAAATATCCTCTTCTTCAGTACTGCTCGTCTCTCCTATTATGATTTCATCAATCTGATCAATCACTACACTTTCGAGAGCTGTGGTTTGCTCTGAGGTGGTATCATCCTGGGTATTATCAGAAGCTGCTTCCTTATAAACATTCACCATCCTTTCCATTGCATCCCACCAACTATATTTTTTTGAAGTGGCTAGTGCGTTCCTCTTCATTTTTATGCGTAAATTTGAATCACTGACCAGCTGATTTAACATAGCCTTGTATTTCTCGATCTGTACATTTCTTGGCATATCATCCGTTACATCCAGTAACAGACCTGTTTTTTGATCCTCTACCAAATCCTTCACTCTTAATCTGTTCCAGTGCAGGTCCGTGGTCGACAATACCAAGATGACACGTTGTATGATCCATCGTTTTATAAGCATCAAGTAACAAATTTAATTTTTTTTTTTTTTCAAATGAAACCCGACCCACATAAAGAATGATTGTCTTTTCTTCTGCACTTATATCCGTGCTTGATCCAGTCATCCACGTCGAACGGAGAGCTAGTGAGCGTTTTTCTGGTGAAAATAGCTGTTTGTCAACACCACGTGGCCATATTCTCAAAAATTTAAATCCCTGCTGATGCATAATCTGCATGGTTGATGGCGAAGGGCATACTGTGTATGCGCATTTTGAGTGGCAATAGCAATTCCATGTTCACATTAGTCCAGCAAAAATGTCCCAGCCAAATTGAATGCAATGTGTCGCTAGATTCGTGTGATAGGAAGCAACGATGGGTATATTTAACTTTTGAATATGACAAACACGTAAAAGTGCCGCACCCAAATAGACAGGATCTACAATATGAATGACATGTGGATCAAATTCTTTTAGTCGTCGCGTAAATTCAGGTCTCCAAGTATTGAGCTTTAGTTCAGGATAAGGTAGAAACGGCACGCCAGCTGTGCCGTAAAGTTTTAGCGCCTGCATATGTAGAAAGTCCACTCTCGGGGCCAAATAAAATGACTTGACGGTCAGTGAGCTGTAAATGTTCTAGCAGCCTTGTTAATGTGCGTGTGACACCGTCTACTTTTGGTAAGAAGATTTCTGTCACAATCGCAATACGCATACTTCATGTATTATAAAAAAAGAAAGAAAAGAAGGAAAGAAAAAAAAAAACATTTACAACTTGAAAAAAGTTATCACAAAAAAAGATGAATAGAGTTGAGTCGCCTCTTCGTTTCTACCAAAAATAAGATTCCATAAAAAAAAGAACATAGTTTCTGCATAGTGTAAAGTTGACACTTGATCACTATGTGTGTAACTATGTTTTTTCCTGGTTTTTGTTTTTGAAAAAAATACTTAAGAAGGAATTTCTCTTCCTTCTTTATGCCAAGGAATAGCTTAAAAGAGAAAAAATAGAGCACCATCACATCGGAGTTGTAATAATTGTTCCTGGTGGGAGATATATAAAAAGTAAGGCTATTTTTATATAAATGTACATTATCATTTGCTCCTTTTTTATTTACGTTATTTTCTTTTTTCTTTTCTTCAAATGAAACTTTTTCTAATTACCTGGCTATTAGCACAATGGCTAATACCAGTCATTTATGGTATTGTGCAAGCAATAGATGATCGAACAGACACATCAAAATAAGGAAACACAGCCACTGACGTACTAATAAACATTCGATCATTTTAGGCCATGCCATCAACAATAAAAAGCTGTTATCGGTTCATCCGTTAACAACGGTGAAATTAGATATTGCAAAACGTAGCGAACACTTTTTTCAGAAGCGAGATATTTCACCCAACAAACATTATTCGCCAAATACACCCAGCTCGCTTGAGCACGACGACTCGTTACGTCTAAAACTTGACGCTTATAACAGCACCATTCACTTGCATCTCCAACCTAATCATGACTTATTTCATCCTAATGCCATGTTTTACCAAGATGGCCAAGCAACTCCCTTGAAGCCGTCTGACTTTAGAGTCTATCGCGGATTTGTAGTAGACGACCGTTATTCTGATCATATGTGGTCTTACGGAGATATTCATGATGAGATGGAAGGTGAGCCCGGTGTACTTGGCTGGGCTCGTATTACAGTCAGACATGATATAAGGTAAAAAAGGCAGTAAATTTTGTTACCAACACACCCCCAGCCACATTTTAAAACACTAAGTTTTTACTTTCCAGACACGATTTAGATCATCCACTCTTTGAGGGCACATTCATCATGCATGGCGATACATATCATGTCAAATTAGTGGATAATTATCAACTGACAAAGCGATCTGATGATGCCGTATTCCCGAGTAACACTGGGGCGCATTTGGTTATCTATCGTGACTCTGATACAACAGTGGTAAAAGATCTGTATGGCAACACCGCAAGCGAGTGTGGTTTTGATAAAATGAGCCAACCTTTGGAAAAACGCTATAATCCTTTGGACATTGTTCCTCCTGGTATGGACCATACCGATTTACTTAAAAATAAGTATCGTGCTGTCGGAAATACCCTGATGAAACGTGCTCCTGCTGGTTGCCCCGCCTCAAAGAAAAGTAAGTTACACAAAATGGAGGGATAATAATAATAGGAGATAATAAATACCATTTTTTTATATAAAAGTTCTTTATATGGGAGCTGCTGCTGATTGCACCTACGTGAAGGCCTACGAGACAGCCAATCAAGCAAGAATCCAGATAATTAATGATTGGAATTCAGTAAGCGGTCTTTATACCTCATCGTTCAATGTGGGTATTGGATTGATCAATATTACTGTCATGGATGCAACTTGTCCATCAACTCCTGTCTCGGGTCAAGCATGGAACCGGGAGTGTTCAACTAGTTATTCTATTTCAAGCAGATTAAGTGACTTCTCGCAGTGGAGAGGTAGAATTGGAGACGATGGTGCAGGCTTATGGCATCTGATGACAAATTGCGCGTAAGTTTCTCAATTTTTTTTTTAGCTTTTTTTTTTTTGTGTGGTCAATCAAGCATATTTGTTTTATTTTGAGGATATTTATACTAAATATAAATTTGTCTATATTTATATACATAGTACTGGTCCTGAAGTTGGTCTTGCTTGGATATCACAGGTTTGTACAGTAACTGCCACCAACCAAGGAACAAATGGTGAGGGATATACTTCCGGAACGGGTGTCTCCGCTATTAGTAAGTCACTGAGAATTCTAAATGTTCGCTGGAAAAACGTGGGTCTAACCTTTTATGATTTTAGTTCGAGATGAGTGGAAAGTTGTTGCTCACGAAATCGGTCATGGCTTTGGTAACACAAAAGGGTTATATAGTCATTTTTCCTTAATAGAGACTGATGTGTATTTTACATGTAGGTGCTCAGCATGATTGTAACTCTGATACTTGTCCATGCTCTGGAAGCAGCTGCCAGTGTTGTCCTTATAGTGATTCCCAATGTGACGCACAAGAAAGATATATTATGAATCCTACTAGTAACTCTACGGCTACTGAGTTTAGTCCTTGTAGTATCAAGACAATCTGTGGTCAAATGTCAAATTATTTAAGCTGTCTTCATGGTAAATACTCGATTATAATAAATGATGAAAAAAAAAAGAACTTTTATTTAGAGCTAAATTAAAATAGATCCTGGATCGAGAAATACCACTTCATTGCAAATGTGTGGTAATGGTATTAAAGAGACTGGCGAAGATTGCGATACTGGTGGTACCGATTCTGCTTGCTGCGATCCAAAGACTTGTAAATTCAAGGCAGGTGCTGTCTGCGAGTAAGTTGATATACATTTAAACAAAATTATGAGCGAGTTTTTTTTTTTAATATTTAAATATCCACTTTTTATTTTATTTTAGTGACTTTAACGATTTGTGTTGTAACAACTGTCAAGTAAGACCATCTAATTATACTTGCCGTGCAGCTACATCATCTTGTGATATTCCAGAAGTCTGTGATGGTAAAACTGGGGATTGCCCTGAAGATAAGCATGTCGACGATCTTACCGATTGTGGCAATGGCCGACAGTGTGCCTCTGGACAATGTACATCTAAAGATGACCAGTGCACAGCTCGCGGTGTAACAATTAAAAGTACAAAGGCTTGTAGCGGTGTCCAATATACTAACCTTGGATGTCAGGTTGCATGCCTGTATCCCAACTCAAATCAATGTTACGTGTTCAGTGGTTATTACATAGATGGTACATCTTGTGGCGTAGGTGGTGTTTGTAACGCAGGAAATTGCGATACAAAGAACTTTGGTAACAACGTTAAGAGTTGGATAGATAATCACAAGCAAATTGTGATTCCAGTTGCAATTGTTGTCGGTCTTTTATTGCTTTTCTGCATCTTCCGCTGTTGTTGTTATGGTGGATCGAGAGGTTACAGTAACATTGGATCGACTTATGTTGTCGCATCAGCTGCTGCACCACCACCACAATATAATGGACAATACAATTCACAACCTTATTATCCTCCTCCTCCTGCAAACGGTCAACAATATTATACACCTCCGCCTAATAATCCTTCTGGATGGGTTGATCCTACCGCTTACAATGGATCTGGTCCAAATCAAGGATTACAATCACCACCACCTGTTTATTCAAATGTATCTGGTCCACAGCCACCAACTCATGACTCTTATGAATTGAACAATGCTCAAAATTGGCAGAACAGCGGTCCAAACAGCCCTAGACCCCAATCACCTCATAACAACAATGTTAGCTTGCCTCAACAGATGCCAGTACCACCTGCTCATAACTCAAACAATCGACCTTATAATGAAGGCGTGGTATAAATTAACCTCCTTATATATTGACTTCTCTCCCATACCTCCCTTTTCTTTATATTTTATTATTCCCGATCTTTTATTATACATTGAAACATGTACTTTTAGATGATCTCTCGCATTTTTGTGTATTTCCTCTTTCAAAATGTACTATAGAAA
>VCJH01001124.1:57453-76565 GCA_024140565.1 Backusella australiensis | reverse complement strand
TTATATGTTTGCAACTGTTTCAGTGATGAAGTAAAAACCTGGGCTTTGCCTTATACGGTTGTTAGTGGTGCGACATGGAGTAACTCCAAGGATGCTTTCTTAAAAAAATATTGCAACAGGACCTCCCTTATTACTATTGTTCAGGGATTGGCCTTTTGCAAGATGAAAAAGGATGAGCCCAATGATCATCACATCGAACGCTCTTCCCTGTTGAAGAAAGAATACGATCAGGAGTCAGCTCGTCGAGCTTATGGGGCTGAAACTCGAAATGTTTCATTGGCAAGTATTTTTGCATCTGCACCACTGCTTTTCTTATTCTTTAAAAAAAAATACCTGGGTTTTTTCAAAGAATTGACTAAAAAATACACTCTAAATTCAAGGCCCAAGTACAGTTTAAAAGATACTTTTAAGTACGAATTATCTTTAAAAGGTAAAATACTCGAAGTTAAAAAAAGAGGGTGCATTGAATAAGTTTTAATCGTGTAATACAGTCCTTCCGCGCCAATATATTCATTTACAGAATCGAAAATAAATTTGCGTATCGTATGAGATTTTCCTGTATATTTGTATTATAAATCTAATAAAAGTACTTAGATTGATTTTCATTTCTGTAAATGAATAGACTAGCGTGGAATGACTACACCAGCTAAATAGCATAGACTTTACATCTTAGTTGCGGCAATAGCAAATTGCGAAAAATAAAAAATAAAAAAATAAAAAAAAGTAAAAGGCGGGCTATTTGGTTAGAAAATGGAAAGTACTTATAACAATACTATCTCAAAAGCCACTTGTATTGAAAATAGTATTTGCTAAGTTTGTTCTGAGAAACAGGAAGCTAATGGTATGCTGTTTAAATAGAAATCATAACGCATGATACATAATTTTAGTGCAATACAAAAAGGCTATTGATTACCAACCATGAAGATGAGAACAAGAGGTTAAAAGGAGCAGTCAATAAAGAAAAAGAGCATATCAAAATACCCTCTCGGATCTCACAAAAAAGAAGAGAGAAGGATATTTCTCGCTAAAATAGGCAGATTTGCGCAGAAATTGAAGGGTATTTTTATTAGCCTAATATCTGTAAAACCTCAATCCAAGTGGTAAAAAAAATCAATATAGATAAACTCTGATGCTATATCAGGCTTCCTTCATTATTATTTTTCTTTTAAATACATAACATAGCATCTGAACATAATGTAAGTTACTTTTTGCTTTGGTTTCATTCGGTGAACCAATAGGTCATTATAGGATTCTTACATATAACATATTTACTTATACACCAAACATTTACGAATATTTTATTATTTAAGGGTCTCTTTGATAGCTTCCAAAAGAATCATGATGAACTTAACAAGACTGGTGATGAGAACAAGGTAAAAATTTCCCATGAACTCATTGCTGGAGCTGGTAAGAAGAACAACGGTATTTTTGTTTTCACTTTTGAAATAATTTAAAGCTTCCAACTTATAGCTGCGTATGCTGCTGTCAGAACTTACAATAAAAATTGTGCTAAAAAAGGGTAAGTAATAAACAGAACAATTAAAAAGCAATCCATACACAAACTTATATTTTTCATAGTAAACCCAATAGCCATCCAATGGCTAAGCAGCTTCTCTCTGGTTTTTCTGGAGGCGCCCTGGAAAAATTGTTAGTAGAACGCTTAATTTATCATTAATTATAAAAATACTTACTATTACCTTTAGAATTGAGACAAAGGGCCTTGACTTTATTGATAAGCAGAAGATAAAGAAACATGCTGACGACCAAGTCAAGGAGTATTACACAAGAGAGTACTCTCATTAGGCATACAATACGCAATGTTGATCCAAACCATGCCATCTTTTCTATTACTCATACATGTATTAAATAAAATCTAGAGAAATAGATATTTTTCTAAGTCATTGGAATTCAAGGTGGAGCTTTTATCAAATGGGTCTGATATTTTTAAATTGATTATTTTTGATGTAGTTTTAGAAAACACTTGATTTGTTAAAAACCATCATACGTAGTAGACTGTGAGGAAGCTTATAGTTACAATTATATTGAGTTTTGAGTTGAAGGACCACAAAAAAATGTTTTTCAAACTGGATTTGTATGTAACGCAAACATAGATAAAATCATATTTTGATAATCATTATGAATATTAAAAAAAACACAGCATTTAAGAAATCAAGTTGAAATTGTTGAACATGGTTTTTGAAAGCTTCTTTTTTGAATATATTTGTGCTGCTGCTCCATAAACCAATATGTTTTTACTTAAACTTAATATCTACTATTGTTTTAACGGTGGAAATAAAAAAAATGTTAATCCTGCACTATGGGAAATTTAAGCGGGGATTTTTAATAAAAAACATATTGGCATTTTATTGGCATTTTAGTGGCGTTTTAAAACAAAATGCCAACGAAATGCCAATACCTTAAAAAAACACGGCCAGCACTTCATCCAATTAGAAATGCGATATACTTCTTTAAATCAACCTTTGATTGGCTTTCATTACTTATGAATATTAGGTTTGCTTACTCAAAATACATTAAAATGATAATAAAAAGACGTTTTATGCTAATATTCATTTCTTTGTTAACAGTTATACATCGTATTGTAATTCGTTATTCTTTTGTTTTTTTTGCGTACTTCTTGAAGCGGAAGCTGCAGCTTTTCTTTTTACTAGGGGACGTTCGCTTTTTTCCTTACCCTTATTTACAGTGTTACGCGTATAGTATAAAAGGAGATGCTTTGTTTGACAATACTTGGCCTTTAGTTACTTATTACATTGGTATCAGGAGTGACATTGGTCTCTAATGACTCCATAAAAGAAGCTAAACTTGTTAATATATCACCACGTGTGTCAATATATAATATAGTACTATCTTCATCAGAAGCATGTAGTCTTGCAGCTACTTCTTTACGAGGGCGTCCAACGTTTCTCTGTCCTATAGATAACGATGTATAAGTATATTAAAAACAGAACAGTAATATTACATTGAATTTACCTGCATTAATATCTTGGTTAGGCTTCTTCGTAACTATTGTTCACAAATATACCCAAGTTTTTCAGCAATATGATCAGATGAGTTAATGTCATTTACTCTAAATTAGAACCTACGTATGCTTTTTTACGCGCGCGTTAAACTTATATTGTTTTTTAGCGTGAGTTTGCTTTCTTCCAGTTTTCAAGCAATTTCTCCAGAATACTTGTTTTTTTTGTAAAAGTTCTGATGGCAATTAGTGCATCTAAAGAATTGTACAATAGTCATTTTGTTTATGCTATTTTATGTTATGTATGTATATATTGTAAATAAAATAAAGGATGGAACTGTTTACTTCAAACTTAAAATGGTTTTGATGGCATTTTGCTGGCATCTGAAATCCAGCAATGGCATTTTGTTGGCAAATTAATTTTTGTCGGGGTAAATTTCCCATAGTGGCTGTATTTAACTTAATATTATACGTGCTTCGCATTACTTATTTTATCCTGATCACAATAGTAGGTGTGATCGTGTACATTTATAATTTGTTTTCCTTTTTTGCTGAAAATAGAACCATTGTTGTTCAATATACCAATTGTCTTCAACGGAAGTTTATAGTGTACAAAACTGAGTATATTTTGAATCAGATTGATTTTTGTTCCTGTTAAAGCTGATAAGCGCGTCTGGGTGTGATTTAGAAGGGCGGGGGTAGTACCGCACTTACCAATTGGTTTCAAAGAAAGAAAATCCAAAGTCTGGACTCTAAAATTAAGTTACGTAAACCATTCATACTCATTCCGACACCTACTAATGACTTAGTGAAAACCGATGTATTGAGAGGGGAGAATGTACATTATTAATAAAGCACATCAAGCTAATATAATGATCTATGCAGACAAAAAACCATCTCCAGAACTATAGGATATATAGAAAAAAAAAGAGAAAAAAAGAAAACCATTCTTATAAGATTGATGGAAAATCTATTTTAAGCATTTGTGAGGGGACCCTTTGAACCCTACTTTTTTTGGCCAGGCCCGCCCATGGACTTGGAGCTATGACTAATAGAATTACTTTTGCACTAACTATTTTTATTGCGTCCATAAAATAAAATGCGACAGCGAATACTTGGTTTCTGGATAATATATGACACTACATGTAATTTTCATAATAGAGTAACTTGATTAAATCGATTTTAGAATTCGCAAAATTATCATATTTGGCCGTTTATTCGGATCAGTGATTGTGCAACGACTTTGTTATTTGAAATTCTCATGTGCCAATGGTTGGGGGGATTTATCACTGTGCTTTTATTTAGTTTTAATCTCATAAGCTTTGTAGTTAAGCCACCAGTGTATTACTAAATCTCTTTTTCACTTTCCGTTTTTATCTTTCGTGTCAAAGTTGTTTTTTTAAATATATCGATACACTTTGTAGAAAATTTAACATGCAATACTATGCAAGAATAAAATAACATAACAGAATCAGTCAAATATATCAAGTTTAAAACCAAAAACATATTAACTTGGCAGTACATGCATGAGAAATACAATATCAACATAAATACAGGACCTCTATCTTTAAAAAGTAATATAAACTATTAATTGGTTCAAGTTATTGTTTACATCATCCATTAACTATAAAAAAAAATGGAGAGCATTCAAATCAATGACTGGGTTTTCTTTCCCTTTCTTTTCTTTCCTTTCTTTTCCTTTTATTTATTTATTATTATTAGTATTGTTGTTGACGTTGTTATTTTTTTTAAAAAAATAAAAAGCCAAACTGTGGTTCTCGATTTAGATTTGGATTTAAATTTAAATTTAAATTTAAAAGAATTTTGTTCCGGTCTTCTCCATTTCACTCCTTTGTTGTTTACCTTCAAATACTCTTGTTATGGAAAAGAAGTCTCCCGGAAAATACCCCAACATTTTAATACCTGAAAAAAGTGGACTGTGTTCCGTGCAATCTGTAGAAGACCCTCAAGAATCAAGTACGTGAAACCCATATTTTCTTTTTATTTCTTTTTCAACCAAAAGAATGACTTGTGGTTATAACCATTTTTCTAATAATAGATTCGATTTCAAGTAGATACAACCCATATTTCAGAAAAAACAATGAGAGTATCGATTTTACTCAAAAAGCTTTACGACTACCACCCATCGTGACAGCCTCTTCCCAGCAGTGTAGTAGTAAAACATACAAACGACGTATTACTCCTTCAAATAATCAGGTCTGTTCACCATTTTCCATTGAAGATAAACGACTTGAAACATATTCAGACCTTTCACTATTGCTTGAAAAGTACAAAAACGATTCAAAGCTTTTAAAGATTTCTCTGTCAAAAAAAATCGATGAAGATCGACGCAAGACAGAAGAAGCAAAGCTCAAATATGATTACTTGGACCACCTTATATCTCTGGACTCGGCTGATAACATACCAGGTATACTTCGTCCTCTTATATAAAGCAAAAATTAATTAGGATGATCATCACTATCTAACTCTTTATATCTAGGCTTAACCACTAAAGTCACTCAACAAGCAACTGCTGTGGGATCCTTGGGTAAATTCACTGCCAATCACTATAGTTTGTTTAATGCTAGGAACTCATCATCAAAGAGAAGTGAAGAAGAGAGCTCCAATTCGCATTATAATAATTTAAAAGGTGACATGATGACAAAGCAGGATGATTCAAAAGTCATAGATTTAGAGCCTAGATATGATCGGAGAACTTGTGTAGAATATGCCTATTCTGGAATTACCCCACATCAATCAGATTCTAATGAAACTTCAAAAATAAATCAACACGATTCAACTTATCAATTATATTCTCCATATGAAATACAAAATAAACGAAGTAGAGCACCGGAATACCTCAACTATCAACATCAATTAACGAAGAAAGGAATTTCTGACAATAGCCAAGTGACACCAAAACCTTCGCTAATTAGAAAAAATTCTGATCCAATTCGCTTAAATAATTGTTCTAATAGTAAATTGATACCATCATCAGATGTTTCATCCTCACTGTCTCTACGAGCGCGTAAATTTTCCAGGCACTTATCTATACCTGATCTTCAGAATCCGAATAGTTCAACAACGCCAAATTCAAAAACTTTTGCTACATTGTCTATCCCAGTTAGCGTAGGCTCGTCGGGTAGGATAAGCGCTTCATCGTCAACAACATCTGAATTGCCTAGTCAATCCAGCGTTTACAATGGAAAGAACGACTAGTTAGTATCTAAATGATTTTTATTGACTACATTCAAAAATGAAGAAAGAAAAAAACAGAAAACAATACGATTTGCCTTAATACAGTTTATACTAATTTATGATTTATAATACAGTGGAGCAATGGACAATGTTGAAAGAGAAAAACCATCCGATTCTAAAGATAAAAGGGAATTATATAGTGGTCTAAATACTCAATATGATATCATTGATATTGATCAACAGCCACTCTATTCGCTCACACATGCCAAGAAGGGAAGAGCTTTGCTTCCAAGAATTGGAGTATCACAAGATCCATATTATAATATACCCACCCGATCTACGAACCAATTATCAGCTTTACCAATGAACTCACAAAAAGACCAGTCCTCATCAGATTACCCAAGATCAAAAGGGAAAAAAAGAGAGATGCATGCAATAACTATGATTGTAGAGACAACTGAATTTCCTTATCATGATTATTTCACTTGGAAAAACAACGGAAATACTATTCATAAAAACTTAGGGCAGAAGAGTATATATTATAAATGTTCCAATTCCATGGAGGTAAATACAAATCATGATATTTGTCTAGTAGGTTTCCTTATCATTTTATTTTTTTGTTTAAAAAATAGGGGTGTCCTGTTAACAAGACAGTGCTGTTTAAAGAAGATGGAAGTTACCTGATCAAGTATAGAGGAAAACATATTGATAAATGTAATAATGAAAAGGCAGCACGGACTCCATCTTGAATCACTCTGGAAAAATAAAACTTGTTATGCTTACGCTATTGATACTATCACCACTGCTACTACTACAAAAACTACTATTACTACTACTATTACTCAATTACATAAAATAGTAAACACGCAAAATGTTTATTATAATTTTCAACTAATTTTTAATTGTAAATAAACACAACCCAATACAGGCTCTGAGTCTTGCTTTTGAATGTACTTTTCTTTTTTTTAGTAAAAAAATAGGTGTCGATGAATTGGATACATTTATTTGTAAGCACATCGGTACTAATTAAATCAAATACAATAGTTTGATACCCACGATCACTAGTAAATTATCACCTCGATAGTACATAAATAAATATAGAAATTGTGGGCTTATGTGCTCAATGTTTCTATAATATCCAATTGAAATACACACTTTTTTACAAAAAGACTAGATTTCAGAATGTTACGACTGTCAACATGTGATATACGATAATTGTCGTATTAAAGATCACATTCTGGAACTACGTTCATTCGATTTGATTCGGAATAATGAAAAGCTTCAAACCCAGTTTAACATTTTTGGTTGGCTATCATACCTTATTAGTTAATCGGATCTATTGTTGTTTTAGATATTGCTGCCTTAATAAGTTATTAATTAATGTTGTTTTCAACCAAAAAAAAAACATCTATCACCTCTATGATTATTGTAGGTACTTTTATCCAGTATCCGGAAACATATTTTTATGCTAACATTTCACCAAAGTCAAATAAAGATGTACAACGGTGATTGATACTTCAGACTTATTTATTATTAAAGTATGATGCAATTACAACCTATATGCATTTTTACATTATCCGCATTTCATATTGCCATCCTAAGTCTCAAAAAGAGTTTAAACTCATTTTAAGACATTCAAATGCGTTTAAATATGTAGAGTTTTCCTTTATATAAAGATGAGCAAGTTGCATGGTGGTTTGTAATTGTGTTCAAACATATCCAGCTTACTTAAACAGTGTATAAGTATTAGGATAAAGTAATAATATCTGGAATAGAAACCTTTTTATTTTGCTCATTCGTATCTACTGTCTAATATGTTAAGGCTCTAATTAACAAGATTTGTTGAGCTTGTATTTAAAGGTATAAGAAGAAAAATCAAATGCTTTATAATAACTTCTATTACTTAAATTTTGTAGATGCAACTTCCTAGTTTAAATATCTTTAAAAACAAAATTAAATTTACAATACCATTACTTGTTAGTATGCGAATCAGTAATCACTGCGAAAGTAGATTTCAGACACTCTAGCGTAAATTACTTTTTAATTTGAATCCCTTTGATATTCTGTCTTTTTAGTGTACCTAAACTTTATTCATTTAATCAAAAGTGTTTAAAAGAAATAAAAAGTAAAATATCTAACAATTGTGATATATCAATAGTAATACGTTCAATGCATGAAAGGGTGGAAATGTCTGTTCCGCATTTGATTTTTTTTATGAAAAGTATTTTTTTTTACTCTCAGTCTCAAAATAAAATCATGCACATGGATTCACCGCTCAGGTTTTCACTAATAGAGCAACAGTGACAAACCTTCAGGGGAAATGAACTTTTTGTTTCTGCGCAAGTATCTTTAGAACTTTTTTTGATTATTTGTCCCCATGCATTACTTGTAGGTAAATAAATCACAAAGGTGGATCATTCAACATTCAATCTTATCAACTTGAAATAATTCGTTCATATGTTGTTTATGAGAAATGACTAGTGCTAACAGTGGCAACCAATAAATGCTCTTTTCAATGAAGTCAGTATTTTAGTTTCTTTTAAGTGTCTATTTGGTAATGCCATCTATATTAAACTACTTTAAAGTGAATCATAGGAGAACTGATATGTATCAAGGTGGTATTTTATAGCAGCAGGAAGGTTTCAACATTTGACAAATATCAACGTAAAGCTACAAACTCTTATTTTTTTAAGTGACAAGAAGCATTAACAAAATAGGATATCAACCTCTCATTTCCGTCTCACAATGATAATTAAAAAAAAACACACCCCGCCCATTTTTTTCTCTTTTCGTAGAACACGAAAGAACATTATCATTTTTGTCCTTTTACTTATATTTTCAATAGAGAAAACTTATTTTACATGCAAATATGATGTAAATCTTTCCTCTTGATGAGGAGACTGAATTTTTTTTTTCACACATATTTGTTGATTCAAAGTATAGGATAAAGGCATTTTTAAAAACGGGGGTGTCTTTAAAAGGCATGCGCTAGAACATCTTTGTATGAAGCATGCTTTTAAATGTTTATTTTTTTAAAAGTCAGAGTTCATTAAGCTTTTCCCATTTTGCAGAAAAAGGCTATAAGCCATAGTACACAAAGCTACATTTAAATAAAGAGAAAAGTAAACAAAAAAACCTGCTTTATACGAAACAAATATTGCTTATCTTTCTCGAGAGAAGAGTGATAAACTCTGACCTAACAAAAGTGTAACGATGAGGTGTTCATCTTACATTTTGTTCTTTTTGGTTTGGTCTTGTTTTTACACAACCTCACTTTCCGTTAAAACTCAGATATTTCTTAATTCAGAACGAGAGAAAATGCCCTGTTTTCACCAAAAGAGAGAAAAGCCTTTTTTTTTCTCTTTTACTTTACCACAAATCGAAAAAATAAGAAAGAATGGAACATATGGAAGTTGATAATTTGACAATGCTTTCTTCACCCGGAGAAAGCCAGATTTCACGCGGCGGAAGATCAATCCCTAGCCAAGGCGAGTTTACTCGACGCAAGAACTGGTCCCAGAGCGTCCTCGAGTCTGTGCGCGATGTTATCCATGTTTTAAACAAGGACCTGCGTGTTCTTTACTGCTCCCCTGCATCAAGCGAGTTCCTTGGTTACACGTCTTCCGAACTCACTGATCATCTCATTACTGAATTCATTCATGTCGACGACGTTGACATGTTTGTGAGAGAGTTCAGAATGTCACGAGACACGTACCAGACCTTCAAGCAGTGCTACCGCTTTTTAAGAAAGGACGGCAAATACACTACATTAGAAACAAGAGGCCAGTTTTATAAGGGCAAGTTTTTTGGAAATGCTCGACATATCCCAACTGATGCCACTCGCACCATGGACACCTTTCTCGATCTTAAAATGGAAAACGAGTTACTAAAAAAGAAGTTGGAAGCATTGAAACACCGCGAGGAATCATTATCAAGCTCTCCCACTGACACAACTGGTACCACTACTACTGGTGATGATGAGGATGACTTTGAAGACTTTGGCTTCTTGGCCTCTCCTAATGCCCCCAATGTATATACTCAAGGTGTCAATACATCTCTCAACATGTTTGAGTCTGTTTCCTTGTTCACTGGTTTGCGCTACGACCTCGGTGAACGTTCCCATGGTATTTCAATGGGTCTTCAAGATGGTGAATTGACATCCATCACTCCTGAGCAGCTCTTATCACAACCCATCATCGTTAGTTCTTCAGAGAATCTCGACCAAAGAACAAAGGTTGTTGATTCTGATGAACCCAGACAAGGAAAGAAGGTTAGTATTTCTAGATTGTCATCAACACTCTTTTTAATAACGACTTTATTTATATATATATAGAAACGCACAGCTACTACTGATAATGAACCAAGAATCTGTTCTGACTGTGGCACTACAGATGCACCTGAATGGAGAAGAGGCCCCAACGGTCCTAAAACGTAAGAGTTTAAAGTTATTATCATCTTGAAAAAAAATATACATAACATGTTGTAATTGAATAGACTTTGTAATGCATGTGGATTACGCTGGTCAAAGACCAAGAAGGCTCAAGAGCAAGCAGCTCAGAGCCAACAAGCTCAATAAGAGCACACACATATCATTTATTTGAAACATTTATCTTTTCACTTTGTAACAAATCAATGAATATCCCCCATCTTAGTCCGTATTATATCTATTTCCTTTAAAAAAAAAATAAAAAAAAATAAAGTTTATATCGTATTCACTCGTGAAATATGTACAAGTAGATTGACTTCAAATACAAACATGTTAATTATTACAATGCAGAATGGCGTTGAATGTTTTAAAGCAAAAAATGTAATAACTATTATGTCACATTTTCTTCACCCAAATGTAAATAAAGTGATAATAAAATTACAACAAAATTTTATTTGTATATATTCGTCATCTTTTTATGAACGTTGAATAGTGACGCCATTAACGTCAGCTGCTTCCTGAACAGCCTCAGCCAATCTACGCAAACCCTCATCCATCTGCTCGTATGAAACATTACTAAAGGAGACTCTGAGATAGGGTGTTTTGTTTCCAGCGGGCAAGAATGCCATACCAGGAACAGCCAAAACCTTCTTTTTGGGGATGGCTGTGTTCATCACCAAATCATTAGAATCCTCTACACCTCCCAAAAGTTTAATCCAGAAAAACATGCCACCGGCAGGTACGGACCACTCTCCGTATCCCTTCATGCGACGATCAAGACACTCAGTAAATTGCTCGGCCTTGGTGCGATAGAATTCAGACACGGTCTCAATGTGCTTGAAAAATCCATCATATCCCCATTGGTTGAGAAGCTCATAAGCCATAAGTTGTGGGATACCAGATGCTTGAAGGTTGGTGGACTAAATAGGTCATGTTAGCTTTTTTTATTTTTTATTTTTTTTTGTTTGACCATTATTATTTCGCACGCGTATATTATGTATATGCCCATTTTTTTCCCACTCTTTTCCCTTTTTCCCACGGTTATTATAATACTTTACCATAGTATGAAGATCGATACGTCTAACGAGTTCAGCAGGACCAGTCACCCATCCAATACGTACACCTGAGGACAAAATCTTACTCATACTGTCAAATCTCAAAACACGACCATCAACATCAATAGAGAGATAGGAAGCGACACGTGGAGACTTGAACTGAAGGTAGTAGTAAGGATCATCCTCCAAGATCAAAAGGTTATGTCTTTTACAAACATCATACACTTCCCTTTTACGCTCCATTGTGGCACTTGCACCAGTGGGATTGCTACCACAAGGGATAATATAAACAGCCTTTGGCTTATTCTCACCTTCCCAGTTATTCATGATTTGATCAAGTGTTTCAGGTATAATGCCCAAAGCATCGGTCTCTACGCCGACAAGGTTGACAGGTTGGGTATGTAAAAACGACAATGCACCGGTATAAGTTGGATCCTCCACAAGAAGGGATGATCCAGGATCAATCAACATTTCAAATGCCTTTGTTAATAAATCTTGAGAGCCAACACCAATAGAGAGAGCATATTTAACTGGTGGTTTATGCTCGAGTTCTTGTAATTTCACTAACCATTGATTGAGTTGTGGAAGTCCAGTCTAAAAAAATGCATGCATTAGTAAGAATAGAAATGCGTGAGAAAAATAAAATAAATAAACAATCTTTACTGTCAAGTCATAAGACAAACAACGCTGGAATAAATCAGGATTCATCTCAAGTGTTTCTCCTGATTTTAAAGTTACAGTCATACTAGAGAATGGGAATGTGGTGGGATTGGGTTGTCCGGCACCCAAGGAAATCTAATTTATTTATTAGAAATCAACTTGATACTTGTTGTCTACCTGGAGTTTTGTCCTTACCATCCCTTCCTCATGAACAAAGGGCATAAGTGCACGAACTAAAGAGAAAAGGTGTTGATTATATTATCACTTTACACCATGGCTGATGAATGCTTACTGGCAGAAGGTTGTCTGGCTTTACTGCGATCACTTAAATAATGTTGATAATCCATTTTGTTTACAAGAAGAAAGTTAGGAAGAAGAAAGAGAAAACAAGAGTGGGGGAATCTTGAAAGGTTGATCAGGATTAAATGTGACTGTGCTGATAATCTCGAAAAGGTGGAATATGAGAGGTGAGTCAAAGCGAAAAAGGAAATTCAATCAATAATATTGCGCCGCTTTAAAAAATGAGGTGTTTATTATGTGGATGTACTTTATTATTATTAAAGTCTTCTTTCAAGAGGTGATGATGTTGTTACTCTTTTCTTTTATTACTGTTGTCGTTATTTTTATTCATGTAGCAGTTATTGTTAGTGTGCCAATGACGCTGGTGAAAATTAATGCTCACTTCTTCTAAAGCATGTCAGCAATCATAACGCTGTTGGACTCTACCCTTTATTGAGTCCATAGTGCTAAATACATACAAATATCTAAGCAGCATGTATATTAATAAGGATTGATTTTTTTATTTCACTCTTATTTTTTCATGCTTTAATAGACTCAATTCATGCCACACAATTTCTCCATACTGATTGAGTTACGACTTTATTAACACGACGTTTCTCAAAATATGAGGCGTATGTCTCTTTCTCTCCCGTTTCAAAACAACCAGTATATTGACTTGACTGGTTTAAGCCGCTCATACCTCAAATGATCCTTGTTCTCTTTCATTCAATCGCTTTTCCATGGATAGCGCATGTTCGATCACCTTCTCGAAGGTTGGCTCCAAACAGTCACACCACGTGATCCATCACTTTGACTAATGGCAAGGATAGAGACAGAATGTATAAAAAAAACTTTCGTTTGGAACGTACTCTTCTTCTTTTTGTTTTTTGAAGAAATACTAAAAGATCTTGTTGTATAATAAACAATGGCTGAATATCTTGCAAGTATTTATGGTACAGAAAAGGACAAGTAAGTTCATCTGATAGCTTTTTTTTTTTATTTGTTTTTATTTGTTGTGATTAATACTCATCTGCTTATTCACTCACTTGTTAAATTAGAGTAAACTGTTCTTTTTATTTCAAGGTAAGCCTTCTCTATCTCTCTTATTTTTTAAAGGCATGCTAACTGTTATTTGTATAGATTGGTGCATGCCGTCATGGTGATCGCTGTTCCAGAAAACACGTCAAACCAACCTTTTCACAAACTTTATTGATCGCGAACATGTACAAGAATCCAGCCCATGATCCCAATGTGCACATGTCAGAAGATCAGCTTCAGGATGACTTTGATTTGTTCTACGAGGATGTCTTTATGGAGCTTGCTAAATTTGGTGAAGTGGAGGAAATGGTTGTTTGTGACAATGTTGGAGATCATTTGGTTGGAAATGTCTATTGTCAGTATCGATTAGAAGAATCGGCGGGTAATGCAGTGACTAATTTAAATAATAGGTTCTACGCAGGTAAATACAATACAAGTAAAAGAAAGAAAAGAGGAGATCCTTAATATAATAATTATATAAATGTTAGGACGACCTCTATACGCAGAATTATCTCCAGTTACGGACTTCCGAGAAGCATGCTGTCGACAGCACGAAATCTCAGAGTGTAATCGTGGTGGGTTCTGTAACTTTATGCATTTAAAACATCCGTCACGTCCATTACGACGGGAATTGTATGAAGGGCAGCGAGTAGACATTCGAGAAAAGCGTAGGGAGGAGATGCGTCGCGACGATAATGAAAGGAGAAGATCAAGAGACAAGGATTATCGCCATGAGCGCCAACCACCGCAGGAGTATCGCCAGCAAGATGATTATGCTAAACCCGAGGAATTTATCAAGGAAGAGGAATATATCAAGCCTGAGGAGTATGTCAAGCAGGAATATAATTAATTATCTTTTTCTTAATCTCCATATTATAAATATTAAAAAATAAAGCTATTATAAAGGTTGTTTTATATGTACTAAAGTTATGGTAATAAATAAGTAATCGTAAAATATTAATAATAATAGTAACAATCAATACACTTGATTATGGTCAAGATAAGCTAACCCAACCTCCGTTGAGTTTAAGCTATGAGTATGATGAGATGGAAGTAGGTCTTTTGATGAACTTGAAAATGACGAAAGGATTCTTCTTAATCGCGTATCATCTTTTTCACTTGGGGCGACCTTGATCGATAACGGCTTTGGTAATTTACCAAGAAAGTGGTTACTACGGCGGCCCTTGGTTTGTACGATTTTAAAAAACTCTTTTTCATTAAATAGTTTGAGTATTCCCCATTTTGGATTCAAGATCGACAGCCTTTTTTCTAAAGAAGATAATGGTCCTAATTAATATAGCGTGAACTTTCAACCATATATTAAAGAACTAAAAAAATACATACGTTTTCCAATACCACCTTGGGAGCTAATACCGTGTAATGGCTTTGCTGGAGGAGGTAAAAGTCCTCTTGTGCCTTGATCATGTGGACGCTTTCCCTTCTCCAAACGACATATATTCCTTGCGATACAGACACCGGCAATGGTAGCAGCATAAGCGGTTTTCTCTTCCACCACATTAGTAGCATCACCGCCAGCAAAGATACGGTTGCAATATCTGTCATGGTCTAATTGTAGGGTTGGCTTCACCTTAATAAGTCCATTTTCATCAAGCCAGCTAGATGTATAGCTATTCTGACGAATGAAATCTGTATTGACTTTTGCACCGGTGGCCAGCAATATGCAATAATCTTTCTTGGAGTAATAAGAACCACTAGTCCCCTGATAGAGGTCACCAATTTCTTCATCAACTGCCTTAATGGTTTCATTTTTAATAATCTCGACACCAAGACCACTTAGATAGGCTTCTGCTTTTCTACGCTGTTTGTTGGTGCCTCTGGGTATAATAATGGGAAGCGATTGGGCCAAAATCACTTTCTTTTTGGGATAGGAGCCTGGAAATTTCTTTTGACCGATAGCAGCTGCTAGTTCGCAACCTACTAGACCACCGCCTATTAAAAAGAGGTTCAGTTAACTTGTCTCTTGACAATATCAAAATCAGCTTACCAATAATAAGAACTTTCTGTGCTTTATAAATATCAGCCGATAAATTTGTTAACCCAGACGCTCTATAAATGGCCGATGCGTCACTTGATTTTAATTGACCTGAATACGAACTTCCTACAGACAACACGAGATAGTCAAAGTAAATCTAACATGATTTTTTTTTTTTTATAAAGTTAATATTAATTAGGAAATAAGATATATATATATTGTATTTACATCTTCTCCGTTAATTCTAACGCAACGGACATCATCCAATATCTCTTCGGCGTATCCTATAACCACTCTTCCGTTCCTTATATAAAGTTCGTGCTTAAATCTTAATGATTCTGGGTTATCAGGGTTCATAACTTTGGTTACGATTCCAGGTGTATATTCGAATGAATCTACAGGATATCTTTTTAATTAGTTTTGATTATTTTTCCGGGGTGAATCAAATATAACCTTTTGTATCGATTAAAGTAACATGAAATAATGGCATAGGGTCTAATATTGAAGCAACCGTAAATCCCTAAAAAAGAAAGGTTTCTATCGTCAGCTTATTTTTCTTCTCTCAAAAAAATGGATTGTGTGTGGTTCTTACTGTAAAGCCTCCACCAATGATGACCACCCGCTTTTGATGCATTGAAGGTTCTCGATATAAATGAGACTGTTTTGTACTGTGAAAAAAAAAAAAAAAGAGATAATGAATGAATGGGTTGCATTACATAAGCTTTCAAATCATAAGAATGTTACCTATGTGGTGCATTTGGCGTTCTAAGAAAGTCCAGTAGTTTTCCTTTCTAAATGATAATGATAAGAATAAGAATATTGATAGACTTTTAATGCAATGGTGAATGTCTCAAGTACCAAAATTATAAGTATTTCATCTTCTGTCTCTTTGATAATATTTATCGCATATTTTTTAGTGATTTCTATGTCGTCGATATCATTTAATTTTTGCTTGACACTGTGTTGTGTTTTTACATTTAGTTCTAATGGTGCTCCAATAGCGATAAACGTATTGTAAATTCTAATAACGGAAAATGATAATAATGAATAAGGGTTTTAAATCTATCAATCAATTGATGGCACCTTGTAAGTGCAAACCGTATTTCTTTTGGGTCGTTATCGATGTGCTTTAATTGATATACAGCTTCGATGAATAACAGATTCTCTTGCGACCAATTATCGATAAGGTATTTTTCGAATGATTGTAAAAGGACTGGATCTTTAAGTACTTGTTTTAGTGAAATGTCAGGCCAAGAAACCATTTCTATCAATGAGTAAAGCGATGAGCGGTTATGCTTTAACCCGTTCATTTGTGAATAGAGAAGCGGGAGAAGAGAGAAGAGGGAATAAAAAGAAAAGGGTAAATTAAATATAAAACAGAATTCTATATTGTCATTAAAAAAGGTTAATGACAGGCTTGCCCTGTTTTTATAATGAGGGTGCATGCTTTCTGAAACCTAAATTAAGTCCAAAATTTTCGAATGATATAATTCATCGGACTATCCTGATAAAAAACCTTCTTTTTAATGGAAAAATCGAATTTATAATAAAATAACCTCATTTTTTTTTATTGTAATTCTAATATGGTTTAAAGACAACATATATTCTCTTCTTCCGACTTGTAAAGGAACGTGTTTAGCCATGAAAATTTTCTTTTTAATAGGAACGATGAAGATTAAAGTGTCTTTTTTCGTTCTTTTTTTTTAAAAAAGATCTGGAAAAGGAAATTTCTTTCTTTCTTTATTTTTCTCTTGGTAGCGCAAAAAACATCATGTACCTTTACACTTTATTAATAAAAAAGCCAATTTTAAAATAAGGTATGTGGCATTCTTGATAAGATAATTTATACATTTGTCAAATTCAACACCCTTGTTAAATCAATAACAGGATATAAACCAGTTTTATCATGTCGGCTTTACTTTATCCTTGATAAATTATTACCATATTTAAAAATGGATAAAATGAATAAACGACAAAGGAATGGATTAAGGGCAAGTGTTCTCTGATATCTGTTTCTTTTATCGATAATCAGAAATGATTATCAACCTAAAATTCATTTCATTTTCTTCTTCTTGCAGATCAGTTCATTAGTAAGTGATTACATTTTTTTTAGTCAGTTTCAAAAAAAGAGACCATATTGATCTATTGTTTTAATGCACTTAACATTAACTGACAATGTAATGATCTAACCTTTTTTGTGTGGAGGAGAGCTGTTGGGACCTAATTTCTTTTTCTTGCTCTTTTTTCCATGGCCAATTCCCCATATTGATTCACAAAAATATTTTTTGTTTCACATGAATCAACCTTTTTCTTTGGCCACATGCCACTTTTTTCTGTTTTTCAATGTATTGTTGATTTATAAAGAAATGGTTGGAGCGCCGTTCTATAATAATAGAACGATATAATTAGCAAGAAGACAACAAGACAGAATACGACAAGACTTGATAATGTCTTATTTCAATATGATTTTATGTTATTCGATACAACGATAATCAATAGTAATGAATAATCCGATAATGTTGCTGAGCAGCATCCTGGTATCTCATTGGTTTCCATAACTTTTTGACGTTTTAAAGGTATAATCATTGGAGATCTTTTTTTCTTCCAGTCATTTGAGCGAGAAAATAAAGGGCTTCTACTAATAATGAACCAAATACATAAGCAGGTTTTAATTACCTAATACTTGAAATATATAGGAGAGTAAGAACTTGAACAACATGTAACTATACGTATTACTTTTTGGTGCTATATTATTGCGACTCGATTCATTTCTTAGATTGAGGGTTTCTTTTATGTAGATCAGTTTTAATTAAATCAAAAAGTTCAGTTAAAAATAGAAAGATCGAAAAACAAACAAACAAACAGATTCCATCTATTTATTCCCAGATAATTCAAACCAGTTTCTTACAGTCGACTGTACTTTGCTGTTAATTAACATAAAGTTTTCAGTAACAAGAGTGAAAGGCATTGCAGTCAAGACTCGAAATTAGAATGATTTTGGGAGCCTTTATTCCTTTCTTTTTGCCTTCACGACATGAAAAATGACAGTAGAGGGATAATTCGAATTAGCAGCACCTGAATAATGAGATATGGAGGCGCCGAATATCTAATATGAAAATCCACGGGCTGGAGTAATCTAGATCCGAGGTTTGGCTGTACCTGTTGTAATAAAGGTATATCCATTCTGTTGGAAATCAATTTATTCTTCAACAAAAAAATAAAAAGTCGAGGGACCAATCATAATTTACGTGCTCAGTCGCTTACTATATATTACTGTTTTTTTCAAGAAAATGAGAAAAACCATGGGGATAATTGAGAAAAGAGAAATATATCATGTATAAAGAGTATATTTCAGACAGTGAGCAAATAAAGAGATAGGTAGCCATGTAGCAACGTCCATAAAGGTATATTACATACCAATGAGGGATAGCATGATAAAAAGTAATTGAGTAGAGCATCAATATGACAGAGATTACTGCTACAACA
>VCJH01001124.1:12314-24161 GCA_024140565.1 Backusella australiensis | reverse complement strand
TGATATCGATCCTGTTAAACATATAGCTCACAATATTCGCTTTCTTTTATAGTTACCATCACGTCAGATAGTCCTTGGACCCCAGGTGAATTCTTTTTTTTTGGATTTCTAGACGCGCGTTTTTTCCTGTAAGTTATAATTATTTCATCTAAATATTTATCACCTTTATATGACTAGTACGAGGATTCATTGGTAACGTTTTCCTCTTGACTTCTATTACATCACCTGGGGTCGTTAAATATCCCATCTCTTACACCAGTCAGGCTGGAGATTGACAGCCCGTCCCATAAGCCTGCCGAGGCTGCAAGTATTTATAATTAATATTTGCTGTGTAATGGATTACTAATTTTATTCATTTCTACTTTTTTATTTCGGTTTCTACTGATAAATTTTTCCAATTCTTGGTATCTACAATATTGATTGTCTTTGTACATGGATGGGTTTTTTATATTTTTTTCCCAATTATTATCTGTAATTTTCTCAAGTATTGTTATTGTATTTCCCAAAATATCCCCCCCCCTTTTTTTTTTTCCCATCAATTTTATAATTTTTTCTTAATTTCTTGGAAAAAACAGTAAAAAGCGCATCAAACATACTTGTATAAATAGTCATATTTGTTTACATGTATACTGATAAATAAAAATCGCCGCATAAAAGTTCTTATTTATTCAACATGAACAACTAAAGATATGAATACTTGAATGGCTATCATTGCAATGATTTATTATTAGATTCTTCTTTTCTTGTTAATAAAAATAAAACCAGTTGAGAAATGGAAAAGACGAGAAATCATTGATTTCGCTAAAATACCTAATGCGGCTTATTCCTTGTGTAAATAAAAAAAGAAATGAGTGTCTATTTTTGGTTTTATCGGGTGGGTTTATGACAACTGTCAATTATATTTATAGCAGCGTAGCATCATAGAATATGGATCTTCCACTTTCGCTAACGTACATAGATCATATCTCTGTTTTTTTAAAAGAAAAAAAAAGAAAAAGAAAATAGTAATAATAATTATATGAATTCTTACCAAAAGTAATATTTACCAATTGAAAAGAATGGATAACAAGAGAAAAATAAGACAGTGATTGAATAATAACAATAAGTCATATGGTCCCATCAAAATAGGAAGAACGCAGGAATTTTTATACGCAAAAAAAAAATTGGTTTATAGTCTGGAATGAAAACAATTTAAACAAGAAATGAAGGCAAAATAGAAAATCCATTTAAAAATAAATTTTGTTATATGTATATATAAAAGCATGTATTCGTACTGTCTTTTTTTTTTTCCTTCATTATTTTTGATAAACCAAATAATATATAAACATGAAGAACTGGATGACTTTTGCTTTCACATGGGGTACCATTGCCCTGCTCTTTGCCGATCCAGTAAAGGCCGAACAGCCAGAGATGGATGGTGTTTGTGGTATTTTGAACGCACTTACACCCGAAGCAAAGGCTGTAAGAATGAGTCTCAATTAAAAAAAGAATAAATATTAACTTTTCCTCCCTTTAGTTGACTCGATTCAATGCCATGGTCTTTGGTGACTTTATTGCCGGAAAAAACGCCAACATCATGGGTCCACTTGCTGTCAAGGGTACATTGACTGGTGAAAACGCACGCATCAACTCCAAAAAGACAACCGCTTGTGCAGTCAGCGAGGATGCATTGGAACATCATGGTTTGGTCTTGGGCGGTGCCAATGCCTCCCCCATCACCGTCAACGGATTCGCCTCTCTTTCAAGCCAGGACGACAAGGTCGCAACACCCTTGGATGCCTGTGCCGTTCCCAACGAAGCTACACTCGATTTTGAGAAGGTCCGTCAGAGTGCTTTGGGTATGTCTCGCAAATTGGCCGGTATGCTTCCCAATTGGTCTATTGATGCTGATGGTGTCATGGTCAATCTCGTGTCGGAGGGTGTCAAGACAGATCAGCCATTTAATTTGTTTACAATGCCTGCTTGTACAATGGGTACCTGCAAAGCTGTCAATTACTTTGATTGTGGTGATGGCACGGACTGTGAAGCTCCTGCCCATATGTTGTCAAGTGTCGATACCATGTTTTTGGGTCAGGGTGAATGGAATGGTCCTTTGGAGGAACCTTTCCCCAACTCTGAGATGGTTGTTCTTAACGTAAGTTCTCTTTTTATAACCTGTAAATGTTTTGATTGCAATTCTAAACGTATATGATGTAGATCCCTGTCCTGGACCAACATACATTTGACATGAAGACAGCAGACCCAAGCATCGGTTTGAATGCCTGTAACACCATCTATAACTTTTACGCTATCGATGAAGCAGGAAAATATAACCCTCAAGGTCACTTTACTATTAAGCGTAGCACTACTGAGCCTTTGAGCGGAATGGTTCTTGCTCCTCAAGGTATTTATTTTTAGAAAAAAAAAAAAAACGTTGACGAGAGGAGAAACTTAATCGTTTTATTTTAAAATAGCACATATTTTGGATGACGTTCAGGGTTCATTCAGTGGACAAGTCATTGCAGCCAGCTATGAAGCTCTTGGTGATAATATTACCATTAAGGATTATGTCTCTTCTGGAGATAACATGTGTAAAACTTTTCAAGGTTGTTTAACAGGTGCCAACAGCATGCCCGAAGAAAAAGCCGAAGCTCCTGCTGAAGAAATGGCTAAGCCTTTAGACGAAGCCAAGGAAGAGACCAAGCCTGAAGAAGAGCAAAAGGAAGAAGTCAAGGAAGATACCAAGCCTGAAGAAGTGAAGGAAGAGACCAAACCTGAAGAAGTAAAAGAAGAGACCAAACCTGAAGAAGTAAAAGAAGAGACCAAGCCTGAAGAAGAGCAAAAGTTAGAGGCAATGGAAGAGACCAAGCCTGAGGAAGCCAAGGAAGTGACCAAGCCTGAGGAAGCCAAGGAAGAGACCAAGCCTGAAGAAGTTAAGGAAGAGACCAAGCCTGAAGAAGTAAAGGAAGAAGTTAAGGAAGAGACCAAGCCTGAAGAAGTAAAGGAAGAAGCTAAGGAAGAGACCAAACCTGAAGAAGAGCAAAAAATAGAAGCAATGGAAGAGACCAAACCTTTAGAAGATGAGATGCTTGAAAATGTTGAAAACGAAATCAAGGACGACGACATCAAACAAGATGAAGCCCAAGCAAGCGAATCCATGGAAGATGAAGTTATGGAAGATGAAGCTCAAGAAAGTGTTGTTCAGGAAGATGGTAGCGAACAAGATGGTGTCGCTGATAACGAAGTCGTGAATGAAAACGAAGAGCCATGGAACAATGTTATTCAAGCCGCTGACCTTGAGGCTGCTGATGAAGAACTTGTAGAAGAAGCACCAGAGGAAGCCAATGATGAAATTGTCTCAGAAGAAGCGGTCAAACCCGAAGAGCTCTCTGAGGACGGAAGCTGGAATGGACACTGGGATCATGACGAATAAATAATATGATACGAGTAATGTATAGATCTAATAAAGTTATTAATAAAATATCATGGTAAAAAATACGTCATATTTCTTTTTGTATGTATTACTGTAAAAATGACAGGATGTATGTGTAAGTGTGTTCCTTCTGTATAGCCTGTTCTGGACCATATAATCTTTGTTTGAGATGACCATATGATATTTTTTTACGTCAGTTGTAGTCATGATTCCAATAGAAAAAATAGTAATTCGTGGAATGGGTCATTTCAGATAAAAAATGGGTCACTTCAAATAAAATGGGGAAAAAATGATGTACAGTCTTTCAAGAAAATGAGAACAAATTTCAAATTTTTGAGAAACATTTTCAACTTATTGAGAAAAGGTTGATGAGAAAAAAAAAGGGGGGGTTAAGAGAGGTGAAGAGATTGGTATTAACCCAAGGCATGATACTAAAATAATGGAATATAGTATATCTGGCGAGCCAGACGTTGTGGCAGTAAACTCTGTCATATTGATGCGTTACTCTGTTGCTTTTTATCATGCTATCCCTCATTGGTGTGTAATATACCTTTATGGACGTTGCTACATGACTACCTACCTCTTCATTTGCTCACTGTCTGAAATATACTCTTTATACATGATATATTTCTCTTTTCTCAATTATTCCCCTGGTTTTTCTCATTTATTTGAAATATTTTCTCATCAATTTGTAATTTTTTTCTCATTTTCTTGAAACAAACAGTATAAATGATGAGGTTTCAGTTGATATGTAGCTCTGAATATTGTATCATATTAAAAGCCACTTTCACAAAAAAAAAAATACTTGCGTTTATAATAAAGAAGATGTCAACACCATTGCGTTGCATTATGCATCAAGAACATTTTGAAGGTGCTACTATAAGTGCTATTAATGTGGTTGAGCATATTTATAGACAAGACTAGAACGCCGATCGATTTTGCTCAATTGTACTCTGATTGGAGTATTTATTTAATTCGAATTGGATCTTTATTTTTATGAGAGCCACGCGTTCGTCTCAAAATCATCTACATTAATTAATATCATAACTTTGTATAAATGATCAACATATGTATATATATATATATATATATCACGTTGTCAATTGTAACCAAAATAATTATCTATTCATATTATCAAAGTACACGGTTGAAACTTGGCGATTGAAGTTTTTTTTATGACTATTAATCTGGTGTGAGAAAAGTTAAAAATAATAATGTGTTCACTGATATTTTGACAAATTATTTGCATAATATATCTGTTGCGTTATACTTTTTTCGTCCATCATTGTTTGAAAACATGATTTATTTTCATTTAAATGTATAAACAAATTAAAAAAAGAAAGTGAGAAAAAGGGGTATGATCTGTTATGAATGAACTCATATTCATATAATCTTCACAAGAAAGTGATTTTATTTTCTCATTGATCTTGAGACAAACCCCCCTCTAATAATCCAACACCTCGCAAATTAGATCTTGAAAGACTAAAAAGTCAGAATCCTTTTATTCTTTATTTACAGATTCAGCAATACAGGTTCTAGCAAGTAAAACGACTAAATTTTATTCATTTTGAGGTTAGACATTTCTGCGTTGTTCTACCACCGGCTACAAAAAGATAAAGTTTGAATAATTAATAGTGGCGTCATTAATAAATAATTATAACGTATTTTTCTGTTCACATGTATATCAGCAAACCTCAAAGCTGCAGTAATTTTAGTAATGAAAACCATCTAATATGTCGTTTACTTTTTTGACAGTTGCGTTTTTTTACATAGGTGTTTTATAATAATTGAAAAAATAGTTTATCACAGGCGTGCTTATTTAAAAGCCTTAAAATTAGGGTTCAAGTTCTCAACTAAAACCCTCCACCAAAATGAAATGCGGAAAGGAATGAAGAAGGTTAGAGGTGCAAATGACTAATTCTTGTCGTAATATTTCCATAAAAACAAACAAACAATAAAAGAAATGCAATTTAGATTTTTACGTATGAATCAAGTGAACCATCTCCATGTATTGTTAAACAAGAATAGAAGATATTTTGTCCATATAAGGAATAAGTGTTTCTAGATTTATAGAGATAAAAAAAAGGAGCACCCGAATGATTTTAAGTTTTACCCACCCGAATTCTTGAACGAAGCAACAATAACAAGAAACGAATATAAACAAAATAGCGTCATCATCAGACTTGTACAAACAACTTTTTTTTTTGGATAACAAAAAGATAGTGCTTTAGTAATAAGAGATATGGTTTACTATGCTGTCTATTGACGATGTAAACAAATAATAGCGTACAAACTTTTTTTTTCAAATCGTACTTGAAGGTCACATATTTCTATAAAATCTGTTTTCAATGCAAGTGTGTCAATATCATCATATACATAGAATACTAGTACTATAAAATAAGCATACTTTTTAATTTTTTATTTTGAAACGAGATATTGGGCTTGATATGGCTCCCTGTAGCTTGGTAAACCTATACTAATGCACAATTTTTTATATCCAGATATTATCATGTTATCATATTTTTATGAAGGGTTTTATATCAAGACACGCATCAAATGAAAATGTGCGCATATATTTGATCATTTGCTTATCGGTGTGTCGATTTATTTTTTAGTTTTCAATTTTGTAACGCTTCCCAGCCCCTTGTATTTACTCATACTTTACAAATTACTATTGTTAATAAAAAGGCACCATCCGTTGTTAATTGCAAAGCAACTTTTATAGTGTATATGTATACAAATAAAACTAAAAAGAAACTTAACTCCGAATATGTAATGTTTTCATGATACCATGAAAAGAAACCCTATTATTATCGTTTTTATTTAATATCGTAACTTGGGAATATTTAATTTGACATTTTTGATATCAACGTATTCAATGCACATCCGTTAGTCGGGTGAATTACATGAAGCTTAATTTGTAATAGACTATTAAGACAAATATCTCTCACCCTTTTAGTGTGCGTAACATACGAAATCTTTGTTATTTTTGGTATTTGTGCAATAAGGAACCCAATTCCTGGCCACGGTATGACAAATGACATCAAAAAAGTATAGTTCATCAAGTACCCGAGACTTGAAAATAAGCTATTAAATAACTAAAAATGGGCTTTTATGTTTTTTAATCTGCAAAAAAAACCTCACAGAATTAATGAAAAGATCTGGAATCTGATTCTAAATGATTTTACGTTTAATAATACATTTTAAAAGTCTTATGATAACCCCCCAAGAGCAAAGGTCCAGTCTTTATCTTAGCTTCTTTGGAAAATTGAGCTTGTCACAAGATGGAGTCATGAGTAGTTTCTTTCTGTCTTGCTTTTTGTCAACGTGTGTACAACATGGTTTATTTTAAATAAAAAAAAGATGATCTGATAGATCTAACCTTTCATGACAAAGTGAGTACACTAATTGAATGCTACTTTTTTTTTTGACAATGGTAAAAAGCTTAAATATATTTAGTAAATATCTTTAGCCTTGAATCCAATTATGCTGACTATGTTTTTGCTAATTTCAAACATTAACATATGTTAATTTATTTATTTGATCACATCGTAAAAATGATATTTTTATTGTTATAAATAAGTGTGTGGTCATAAAGAGAATGGTGGAGTATATTAAAGTTTATAACTCCATATATGCTGTTATATACAGTACTAGAGATAATTTACAGAGTTTTTTAGATGTATTTTAAGAGATAAAGCAAACAAGGTAAATAAATAGAAATCAAAAGGGTGGGTAGGTTAAATGGATATGTTGTGATATGGGAATGAGGTGATGTTTTCTTTTTCTTTTTAGAGAATTGTATGATTGAAGGCATCTTGGTTTGCAAGAGAGGGGTTTTGTGCCATCATTTTCTCGCACATAGCTCGAAGGACCGCGTTTTCTTGCTTCACTCGTTTCAATTCGTCACTCAATTCGGAATTCGATTCCATTAGCTTAGATACTTTTGTTGATATTGTCTTCATATTGGCTTGCTATTTTTATAAAGAGTGAGTGTCATGTTTTTTTTTAAAAAAAAGAGGTTATTAATGTATTTACCTTTTTCGCACGATATTTTGCTGATGCAAGTTTATTTCGATGTCGACGTTCCTCAATCGACATATGATGAGACTCTTTTTGCTTATTTTGTACTGTATGCGTAGGTTCAGGTAGAGGAGACACCATATATGTTGGCTTTGGAGACAACGTTGGTGATAAACTGGAATAGGACTCTGGTGGAGATAGTGGGTAGGCATCGTTGGAAACGATAGCGTTTATCGACATGCACTTTCTAGAATGATCCATTTTGATACTTGATTTGAGAATTTATAAATATATGATTGAAATTGAAGGAAAAGAAAAAAAAAAGAAATATGATCAAAAAAAAAAGAAGGTATTTATATGATTTTGCCACTAACTAAAAGACCTATTTACATCATCATTGCCTTATTTGTTAACTAAACACAAATAGTTTATTTTTCAGGTAGTACAAATGAAGGCAAATCTCACGTCATATCCAAAATCATTGCACAGTTTTGGCAATGAGCCACACTTCTATATTTTCATATTTTCGAATGTGGTATGTGCAATTAATAATTAAACAAACATCAATACCGCGGAATGTAAAAGTCGCAGCATTCAAAAATACATACGATCGCTATTTTTGTTGTCATGGCTTGATGGATAGAGAAAGTCCCCCCTGGTTATTTTTCTTTTGTTTTTAACTGACACTATTTAGTCATGTGCTAACCGCAGCACTAGTGAAAAGGGAGAGGAAGTGAGTAACCAAACTATAATATTAACTTTTCTATCTTTGGTAATAGGCACTGAATTTATCCCCATTGTTTCATGTGTAAACAGCTTATTTTTCCAGATCTACCGCACAAGGTGGGTCCACTTTTTGTACTTTATTTTTTAAACTTCTCGCCTGTGCGTCTAAACAGCCCGATATGGTAGCTTTAATGACTCATGGTCCACTTTCCAACCTCCATCCAAGTTACTGGTTTCAAACCCAGACGAAAAGTTTCATAAGTATACCCATTTTTTTCTATTCTTTTTCAATCATGCTTATTAAGAAAGCATCGACTGCATTATTTATTTTCGGTTTATATAAAAGAGCGTAGCAGTTTTACCTCTCCGTTTAACTACTCAGTATAACATTTTAGTTTAATTAGCAACCGTCAATGTCGAAAGTCTTTTGAAACCATTAGATTTGCTCCACAGAGAAAAAGGAGAATGTGTGACCAAAATAATAGTATGACGTCAAAATATAGAAATTTTCAGCTCATGAAAAGAACCGGGAATTACTAAGAAAGGTAAATGTTTATTCTTCCATCACTTTTATTTCATTCTGTCTCATTTTTTTTGGTGAAGAATTTCTTTAATTGCAAGTACAAGAGGCTTATAAAAATCATAGCCGCTGTCTTACGATTTCTAACTACAGATCGAATCTACTGAATAGCAATGTTTTTAATTGGAATTTTAGGGCATTACCGTGAGATATCAGATTTTAGACAAGTTCAAAGTTCTTCCATTGTCTTGTGAAAAAAAAGAATATGCTGGGTTTTCTATTCTCATATGATCAGCTCGGGAGAAAGATCATGTACTATTAAAAATATATCGAAATAAAGCCACACAACAATCTGCTTAGTGTCAGGATATCATTGGATAAACGCATTTGTAAGAATTAAGGAGTGAGATGTGACGAACAATATTTCCGAGTAAACAGTTGCAAAAACCCTTTCATTTTCATTGGAAGGGATCGATGGATGAGATCATACTTTGCTCCTTATTTAATAACGCGACAACATGCAAATCACTTTATCGTAACGAATGTACAAACAACTGTGTTTTTCTTCGAATTTTAAATTGCTAAGCGCTATCTAATGTTCTAGATTTGAAGTACCATAAAGAATCTATATGGAAAAGAATTATATTTTTAGAATGAAGTCAAACAAGAAATTTATAGTGGCACTAAAACAAGTATTACTTTAAAAAAATGTAATCCATCTTGGACAAAACTGCTGCTTCTCAGAATAATGAGGTAAGGTAAGTTGCATAAAAAATGTACTTATTTCTGGGTTTTAAAATTAAATCCCTATCGAATAGTTAGACCAGTAACTTTGATCTAATCGACTCCAAACTCTTTTTGCTTAATTTCCTATCTTATTCCAAGTGCCTTTAAAGTAGAAGTGGCATCATAAGAGCTGAAACAAATAAAACACTAATTTATTAGTATTTTTTTAATGATTATTCTAAATCAAGGTGCCTTTTTAACAAAATTTTGAAATTCAAAATTTGTAATTTATTATTTTAAAACCTTAATAATTAATGATTGGTGCCTGTCTACCTCTTTATAGAGGGACAGGAAATATACATTCTATTATTTATGGAAAAAACACATTAAAGAAAAATGACTTTGTCGCTACACAAGGAGTCTTTTAAAAGGAGACATAAGGTTGCACAACGAAAGATGAATGACATCATGTCAGAGTAAAGGGGACGGTAGGGTCTATTTTATTAAAAAAAGACAGGAATAAGCGCTGGTTCTAGACAAACAATCCGCGCCACGATTTTTTAGAAAAATATCAAAGTTTAGCCATTGTTAATCATTTTGTGTTTATTTATTTATTCTTGAGGTTAAATAATCAGAAGCTGTTTATCTTTAAACTATTTTTTTTTCATGCAAAAACAAAACAATATGCCTATCATTAATGATGCTGTATTTTATAATGCTACTATTTTGGCGAGTCGGCGTTTCCAAAAACAAAACAAAAACAATAGTAGGCATTTATTTTATTCCTTGGAATCTGTACTCACTGAATCATAATGCCTCGATTATGACATGTTTTAGTAAAAAAGGTTAACGCTTCGTTCTAATAAACCCAGTTGTGTACCCATTTTTCATATCAAAAATAAAACAGATGTTTTGTATTTCCAGCAGCCTTTGTTTAAAATGGATGGGTCAATACGGAAAAGGTTTAATACCATCTTACACAGAGAACTGATCGTAGATCCGATTTCCTTGTTCAGGCTAATATAACTTAATCCTTTTTATTAACTTTTCCAATTTTATTATTTTGATCATTGGTTTTATTACATACAAGGTAAAGTATATATAAAAAAAAACATGCGTAAACTTTTTGAGAACGAGGCTCTTTTTTTTTTTACTCACGTTAGTGAGTTCTCTCCTTTATTATAATAAACACTTTGTTTGTCTTGGAGTTCAGCAATTTTATCATCCAGTTGTCTCCCATATTCGTACCGACAGTAGCCCATTGAGACGCTCCATTGCCATATAAGATCAAGTCGTTTACTTTTGCGCATTTTCCAATAATAGTTGTGTCTAAATAAACTCCTTTTTGATGTTATTTTATCTTTTTCTGAGACAACACTTTTTTCCCCAATAGTTTTTATGTTTATAAGAGTAGAGTCGCTCGGATTAGGATGTGTCAATTCGAAAGAGGCGTTGTTTGGATACGAGTAAGCCACAGTTACTGAATAATTATCTTGGAGTGAATTATCAGAGGAAAGAGGCGGAGCTGAATGGGCGTATGAGCTTCTCTTTTGGGTATATGCTGCTTTAGGGTATTCAATAAAAAGACTTTTATCACCATCACCACCAACAACATCAATATCACCATCACCATACACTGTGTTATTGTCTTGATTTAATGTATCCTCCCATTTTTCTCGTAGATACTGTTTTTCTTTGCGATAGAGTCTGTTAATGTATCGCCTCCGTTGTTTTAAAAAGAGTTTTATGCATAGTATAAGGATATAAAATGTTGCCATTCCAATGATGATATTTGGTAAATAAGTTGAATAAGTCCTGTTATTGTAAAGTAAAAGCGAAGTATCATCTACATTACTATATGTGTTATATGGTGACTTATTATTGGAGTTATTACTTTCTGATTGAGGCGTATGCGAGTCTATTATCATAGTAAATTATTGTTCTCTACAGTGTATGTAAACGAACAAAAAATAATATCAAAAATCAATACATGAAACAAAGTACAATAAAATTAAAAAAAAAAAGAATTTAAGTATTCAAAATATTGAAATTCAATCGAGGATAGAATAACGAAGCAGTTCGTAAATAGGAAGCTTTATTATAATAATACGCTAAACGATACTCCTTATAAATACATATCATTGATATTTATATTACATACGTTAATAATTGAAAAAAGGGATCGATAAATACAATTTGGTTTATCGAGTAGAATATATGGATAAGTATGTACTATAGGTAGAAAGCACCATGGTATAGACAACGCTGTTTGTAGCCGTTGAAAAATTGTTGTTCTATTACGTCCAGATTTAAACTCGGGATTGATCGGCCATGTGTAATTATGTCTATTTCATTTCCTTATGCCCTTTTCATTTATATATATTGGGTATGTAGGGATGTTCCTTTTACACCTGAGCGGCTATCTCTTTTTACCGAAAGA
>VCJH01001124.1:0-11808 GCA_024140565.1 Backusella australiensis | reverse complement strand
AAAAGAAAGCTTCATTTGAATAGCAATCAAATAAAATCCATTATAAAAAAAAAAAAGAACTATAAAAACCTTTGAGAGAACAATATACCATGAAAATATATATGGAAATGTAATTAATCCCATTATAATAGTCATATGCTTAAGGGCAACCTTTCATGAAAAGTACCGATAACAATTTAATTATGTTATTTCGGCTATGATGTTACGGCTTAGCATAAAAAATAAAGTGGAGTATGTTGTTATATGATGCTGTTACAAGCGCAAAAAATTGTCATTTTGATGGGACAAAATATGATTTTTATTTATTTATGAAAGAAAGAGATAGATGTCAGCACGTCCATAACAAAAGTCATTATTATAACTAGAATCTGTTTGTTAGATCAAATGCAGATAAGATTTATGTTATAGAATTTAACTAGAAGTATATTCATAAAAATAGATTATGACTGTATGAAATAGATTTGGATGATACGAGGAGGTTTTATACATCTAGAAAAATTGATATATCAATGCATATCGAAACAAGACGTCACTATAAAAACAATCGCTCTTCCATTTCTTCACTCCTTTTATCGATTTCGTTTGATTATTGATCTGTACACGAACAAAATGGTATTTTTATATTGCATCAGTATCAATGTAAATATGAAGATCTCAATGTGTCGTTGGAATCAGTCTCACTTAAAAACTTGAAAAAAAAATCACAAAGCCCTTTGGTTTCCTTACTTTATTTTGATCTCGACGCAGAAAAAACTAGTGTCTCGTCGATAATTTGTCAAACAGATAATTTAATAGACGCGTCAAATAGATAAGACAAAAGATCTTATCACTTTTTTTGATTCGCTACCATTGCAAGATGGAGAGATAAAAAGAGGGAGGTTTTACTTGCTTAAACCTTAATTTATATTTACCATTCTGATGGTGTGTATTGTGTTTTGTTTATCCGCCCATGTCCCCTCTCTCTATTACGGAGTTTTTCCTTGATAAAAGATGTTTTGTAAACGCCATTAATAAACAATAATGCCTAATTAAAGTCTTACTTTCCGTATATATTTTCATGCACAAATACGCCATGTGATAAAGCAGTTTATTGTTAACACCTATTACGTTACTAGTTATAAAAGGTATTCCGTTGTTTTTATGTAAATAAACAAAAGACTTTTTCTTTAAAGTTCGGGACCCATCGCTATTTTTTTTGGATAGCATTTCCTGCACTTCTTCATCATCACAATGGTTTGAACCCAAAATAATTCCTCTCCTACTTGAGGTTGGTCTACACGCTCAATTAAGATATTTCCATACTACAGGCCTCCGCTTTATTAAAAAAAGCGCTGCTGTTTGTAGTTGCTATCTTGTTTTCCTCAAATTAAATTACGTGAGAATATCTTGAATAAAAATATTCCTTCCAAAAGTTGAAACTGAATTTGTTACACAGCATATTTTTGTTATTTTGGTTTCATAATGTTCAAGATGACGCTATAACTTTTTTTATTTATTTATTCTGCATGGGCTTTTTAATGCTTTGCTCAAATTCGAATTTGAGTATCTTTCTTCATCATATCTATCTCTTTTTTTTTAATAACTATATAAAAAAAATGTTCATGAAAACTGTTCAACGTGCAACTCGTCCCACCACCCTTATTGCCAAACGATTTACAGCATACCAAAGCGGCTCAGAGGGTGCCACAGCTGCTTCTAAAGGTAGTTTTGGTGAAAAGGAAAGAGCTATTGAAAACCAATGGGCTCGCTCTCACGTAAGTTATTTTGAATAAATCAATACGAGTAGTCTTTTAATAATAAGGTCATGTAGGATGCTGATAAGCTCAAAATTCTACGTGAAGCATTGGCAAAGCAAGAAAAGGCTACAGATGCAATCAGAAAGGACTTGGATGCCTTGGAAAAGAAACACAAGTAAAATGTACACGGAATCGCGATGAATTTAGCTTTCACAGTTCTCTGTGAATATATATATATATATAACACAAAATGTATTAATAATGCACAAAATTAAAAAATTGTTTAAATGAACAAATATGTTGTAAAAAGAAGCATGAAAGAAAGAGAAAACCCGGGGAACATGGTATTTAGAATACCGATGGCGAATGTGTAGGGGAGACAAGTCTAATATTAACTTTTATTGGGGAAGAGGGTGAAACCGGGGGAGTTTTTCTAGAACCAATTGTTTACTTGATGAACCTTCTTTTTATTGTGTATACTATTTTATCATAATTATCAATAGTAAAACGATGGCCCTATTGTGAAAACCGTGTTTTCCTCTATTATAGATAGTATTATTTAGGTTTATATTTCTTTTTGTGCTTTCTTATAATAAAAAAGAAAAATGAAAAAAGGATATGGATCTTCATTTTACTTTGATTGAATCGCAAAACCTTGATTTCAAAAAAAAGCATATAACATTATTCTTGATGGTTAATATTATAGATATTTACGATTGCAAGTGTCGAGAGAAAGTACGGTTTTTATTTATTTATTGAATTTTTTTTTTGTGGAAATGTGATATTTTGTGATAAAGATGAATAGTGACCATACAATAAAGAGAGAAATATTGAAGTATTAAGTACAATGATATTTCCATAGGTCAAACCAGAGATGATTTTTAGGAGCATAAGAAATAGAGCCATCTGATTAAAGTGCATTAATCTTGTTAACTAAAGGCGTTTCCCCGTTAGAGTGAAGTTGGGGCTGGACAATAGAAATAATGAATTTCATTAAAAGATCTTCGGTTAGTCCTTCAGCGTCTAGCATCTTCATTTCATCTGTCAATGATTTACTAGTAACTGCTTTTCGGCTCCAAATATCTCCACCACCCCATGATCCTCCTGAGGTTTGAGCATACACATTGATAGCAAGTTTACGGAAGTTACGGGATTTTCTATTGTGTGAATCAGTCAAGTTTGTGCTACCATCGAGCGGTTGCACTGAAAGTGTGGCGCAGAAATTGCAAAAGAAACCAAGAGTGGAGTCTGACCTTGGGCACTAGAGCGAATGGCCTAAAAGTTTTCTTCAAGTTTAAACTCACTACTACGCTCATCAGAGAATTCGTTTTCGTCATGCCTATTGCTTTTGTAGCTTTAATATTTGCAACGTATCGCTGAACCTCACTTTTATTGATATACTTTGTCATTGGGATAAGCTTTTGTGCGATGGCAAGGTCATCAAGGTTTGGAATTGATTTTTTTTCACAAGTTGCCAGCCGGGTGAAATTGTCAATGGAGAAGACTCTAAACCAGCCCTTGGTAAGAGTAGTAAAAATGCGAGTAAGAGCAGACATGAAAGCAGCCGAGGGGTCACTCGAAAGTTTAGGTAAGAGAAATCTTTCAAGGGCAATGACCATAGCCTCTTCTTTAACACACCTGATTTGCATATCATAGGGCGCCTCTTCAAATAGTGTTCTTGAAATCATCGCTTTAGAGCTATCAGTCTTTAGTTGATCATAGATTGGAGAGTCACCATATTTGAAAAGATTATGGACGTCATCATGAGGTATATGGCGATCCACAAACAGGTCATTATCGCGTCCGAGGAAATCATCATTCGATACATTAAGGTTAATGTTAGCACCGGGTGTACCACGGAAGGCCTCAGTTTCCAGAGTGCGGACCAAGAGAAGGTGCTTAAGTTCTGGTGCTCTCTCTGGTGCGGTCGATGGTTTATCCTTATCAGCACCATGACCAATATTTACCTGTGAGGAAGCAGAGGGAGTCATAACAGTACGGAACAAGTGGATGTCAGAAATGTAATCTGAAAAGTAAGCTTGTCAATGAATGCGTGAGCACTTGATTGTTCCCAATACTTCAAGAGGAGCAACAGTACATTGGTGACCACTTTCAAAACCGATGGAAAAGTTTAGGTAGGCAGTGGCATCATTATTTTCAGCACAGCACACCTTAAAAAGTTGTTCAACAGAAGAAGGTACCAGATCGCCATTGACATACTTCCCAGTGATTTCGATTTCGAACTTTAAAGCATTCTCCAACTCGCCTGAAATCTTGTAAAGCTCAATGGGAAGGCCGTTTAATATCTCTTGAATTTCCGTTGTCATTGGATTACGTCGAACAATACTCTTATCCAAGGGCTGACAGATAAGTGATATAGTAAGTGAACCTTCGGCTGAAAGATCATTGACTATATTGAAAGCCTGTTGTGGTTAGCAATCAAATCCCAGTCAGCATACGGGCGAAATTAAGGTATCCAGTGAGCAGCAGTATTACGTTTTTTTGAAGAAGACATGTTGTTTTATTTTTTATTTTTTCAAAGGGAAAAGATGATAAAAAACCAGTTTTAAAAGTGTTTTATAAATGTTGTTCTTATTTTGTAAACAAGCGTCACTAATGGTGAACTTGAAAAAATAAAATAAAATGATGGTCATGTTGCGTTTCAATTTCATATTTTAACATATTCATGTGTCAAAAAAAAAGTTTTTATTTTATTTTTTTATACTTGATATTGATGAAATTAGCCAGCTTGATGAGTAGTATGTAATGGATTTAAACAGGGAATGAAGTGTATCTGATTAGAGATATGTTATGCTTTCAGTTTTGAAAGGTTTTGCTTCAGATCCATGAATTGACTAAATAACTGAAAACAAATCATACTTACACAATAAGTGTCAAAGTTATCCATTCTCTTACCCATGACCCAAGGTGGCAATTTATTAAATACACAGCGTATTTCAAAAAGGTTATTAGTATCCGTAAATGTATTCCTATGTGCATAGTATTCTAAAGATCGTTCTGGGAAGATACAGGTTTATTTGATAATTTTTATCTAAATCTGAATTATAACAGAAGTAGATAATATCACAAGGCTTCATGCACTTACATATCTAAAAGAATACAGGGTTCTATAGTTCATATTTTTACTGAATAGAATTGTTGACATGATATAAAAAAGGGTACCAAGTCTACTTTATCTTTTTTTCGTGAGAAATCTTCATCTTCTTTTGTTCCATTTTATTATCTGTTCAAGACTTGCTAAGAATCAGACATGATCAAATTTGATGGTGATAATTATCATCTTACCCAATTACTAGTTTGGTGATTTATTTACATACATCCATCAACCTCAAAACGCTCATAATCGCTGTTTATATTGACTCGATTAATATGAAAAGTAGAAAATAGAAAATAAAAATGGAAATTGATCCGATTGAACTAAATCACCAAGGGAAGATTATTTTGCGGAGAGTCACAGTTCATCTTTCTACGGAATGAACTATATATTGAATATTTTTACCACATTTGTATATTTATTTTATTTTTGATTGTTGATCTAACTTACAATCAACTTTTTGTTTCAGAATCATTTTCTCTTTTTCCAATAAATGATTGCCCTTATTTTTTTCCCCTAGCACTTAGAATACAAGTCTAACCCTTCAATTTAAATATAATTATAATAATAGGATTAGAAAAAAAAGACTCTGCTGATTCATTTCATGTTTGTTTAATTGCATTTTATACTTGAATTCATTTTTCAATCATATGAATTTAACAATATAGAAGTTCTTTAAAGAAGGAGTAAAAAGAACCTATTATTCGCTCTGTCTTGATTGTAGATCTTTAACTGCCAAGAATAGTTACATTGGTTTCAAAATTTTCAAGGAACATTTATGAGGAAGCCAATAGTACTGAGTATTATTTATAGATAGCATTCACAAAAGAAAAGTTCACTTTTTAACAAATATTACGTGTAGAATTCATTATGGATCGTCTAAAGAGAACAAAGTATTTGTTCTCAGGTTGACTGTGCAACCTATCAAAACACGGATATGAGCTTATTTGACTTTGGTTTAGTTTTATTATTAAAAAAAATGACTATCTTTTTCTTTTCCCTCTGCTTGGAACATTCCATAGCCGGCCGATAGTACCATACAAAAAGGCTACTATAAGATTCTATGCTCAGTCCACTTCTTTTAGACATTGCAATCCGTCTTCTTTATTATACACTCAATTCTTACTGGTTTTTTTTTATGAATTGTTAAAGTATGTTCGTTATTTGATATCGATGAGTGTTTATAAATGTAGCACACCTTTTCTTTCCTTTCCTTTCCATCTATGCCATACTCACATCAGATTCTCTACTACCATTTTGTTAATAAATAAAAATAAACAATTGATCTAACTTTTTTTGAAAGCGCTTACCTGATTTTCCTAAGGTATATTCACCTTCTTTTAGGTGAAAATCATCCGTTTTCTGTTTGGTTAAAATGATAAAACGGTAATCAATTTTATTTGTAGATTTTGTTTCAGATTTGTGCATTATCATTGGTTCCTTTATGGAGGTACCTGTACCCGTTTACCGGTTTCAATTAAAAAAAAAAAGGCATATAAAGACTTATGTTTTCCCCCTTGTTTTCCCTTCATTCATACAAAGCATATTTCATTTTAACTTTCATTTAAATCACACATTTTACATTTTATATAAACAATGAACTCATCCGTCTGTTGCAAATCTCACAAGAAGACCCAAGTCTCCAAGGTCCCTCCTAAAAACCAATTCGGTCATTATGCCTTCTGCTCTTGTTGCGGTGTTGATGTCTCCATTTTCTCTCATGAGAGCCATTGTCCCTTTGGTGATAAAAACTAAAATTTTAACTCTCTCTCTCTCAGAAAGCACAAAACCAACAATCTAGCATAAAGCATCCACACATATATCCTCATCATTCCAACTTAGACTGCAATTCATTTCTTTTTTCTTACATCCAACCAATTTTAATGTCATATTTATTATTTATTTTATTTATTTTTAGTATCAATAAAATGTACATTTATTATATTATCATTTTTAAAATACAAAAAAGTTTTTTTTTTTTCAAGTGTGTGTTCTAAGTTCTACTTGAAGGATAGAAGGAGTTCTTTCCAGATTGTATTTTTCCTACTCTTCCAACATTTTGCTTTACAAGTTCCTCAGCCACCTGTACAAATGTATCCACCACCTGTTGACTGATCTGATAATGGAGCACAATACGTGTGCCTGTGCCAGGGCTAGGACTGATACGGATGTTTTTCTCTAGAAGCGCCTCAGCCAATTGATCAATGGACAGGCCAACCGCCGTGGTATCAAGGAAAATCATGTTTGTCTGGACTGGTAACGCCAGGCCCATGCCCAATGCCTGAAGACGATCTGCCAATTGTGAGGTGAGTCTGTGGGTTTCGGGGATGGTGGGAATGACAGTGTCAAGACAGTGTAATGCAACGACGGCCAATGGACCGGCCTGTCTCCAGCCTCCGCCCATCAACTTTCTTATGATACGGGCACGTTTGATGGTGTCTCGGGAACCGACAATCATGGAACCGATAGGTGCGCCAATGCCCTTTGAGAGGCATACGGAGATGGTGTCAAAGTATTTTGCATATTCGTCCAATGGAATTCCGGTAGCCTGACTGGCGTTCCAGAGGCGCGCACCATCCAAATGCATCTTCATATCGTTCTCTTGTGCAAAGGCGTGGATACGTTTGATTTCGCTCAGTGGCATGATGGTGCCGTCCAATGTATTCTCAAGTGAAATCACCTTGGTCACTGCGCCATGCAATTCATCGATAACCAAGTTGCTTGTAACATCATCGAGTGTCAAGTGGACGCCGTTCTTGGGCATCACAGGTGAGACACTGGCCTGTGAGTGATAGGCAATGCCGCCAGACTCATAGTTATACACGTGCGATCGTGCATCACAGAGGACGGAGTGAGGGGGTTGGGTAAGCAGTGTTCGGAGACCCAGTTGGTTAGTCATACATCCACTCACACAAAACAAGGATGCCTCTCTTCCAAGCATATTGGCGACATGGGTTTCCAATTTATTTGTTGATTCATCATCCTATATAAGAGGGGAGTGAGTTGCGTGTGAAATTTCACTACGAAAAAGGGGGTGATTTTACCCCGAACACATCATCTTTGCGACTGGCTGTTTTCATAAGATCAAAATGATCATCTGTTGGTTCTGTGGCGGTGTCGCTAGTGAGATCAAATATTTTTGGTATATAAGTTGACATGGGACGTGCGATACGCCCAGGAGAGTGAATCAAGACACGTTTTGTGATGGAGAGAAACATGATATGAATAATAATAAAAAAGAGAGAAAAGACAACGAAAACTCGAATTTTTGTTTTGTGTGAACAAATAGAAAAATAAAGTTTAGGTTGCGTGGGGGGGGGACTGTTGATCTAACAGTCACCTTTCATTTTGGTATTTTTTTTCTCATCTCATCTTTTGATAGCTTTTGTTATTGTATTATTTGATTTGTACTTATGCGCCACAGCCATTTTGGAGATGCAGCATTACACATTGTCATATATTTATGCAAGATGTATCTGCTATATATATTTATACTTGCACCCCCATCATTTAAACTATGCTTGTGATTGGGGATGAAGAGATTAGATGTCCGCAAAATAGTAATGTATTTTTTTTTTACAAAATCCTGCTAAGATGCTCATTGGTGAATTATAGCATCTCATCTTAAAGTAGCATCAATATCTCAAAGATATTCATCTTTAATTAAGAAAAAAAAGTCCCTTCTTTTGGTAAGATGAAGAAGATGCGATGAATCAGACCGGAGTGGAAAATACTTGGCTTTGTTAAAAACGAAAATGAGCATCAATAAACTGATTTCAATTTTACAATCTGAAACAACGTGTAACGTTTCAATAATTGAAAAAAAAAAATAAAGGAACCAAAATAACAGGTGTTCAGGTACAGCTTTCCAATCTTGCTCAACACCCTTTTATATGTACCTTTTTTCCAAGTAGATTACAGATATCAAAACAGATTAATTTTACTTTTAATGAATGGAAAAAAAAAAACAAGATATACTTTTTCAATATAAAGTAACAGCTTGGCTTAATAAAATGAATGAATTGGCCTCTTTCTCCACAGCTTGGAATTCGGTCGCGTCGTGACTGTTTATTTGCTGGTGAATTTAATTTTTAAAATGTCAAAGCGCGATAAGAGAAAAAGGGAGTGTCAGCCTTTCCATCAAGTAAAAAAATGACTAGTCCTCTTAAGCGAAAACGAGATGATGTCGATAAACCGAGATTCAGCTATATTAAACATTGCACCACCGGCCTCAGTGCCTATCAAGCCATAAAACAGCGAACACTCAGAGGCAATATCGTATTTGGAAGAAAAGTGCAAGGTAAAAAGAGAAGCAACTCATCAAGACACACTTATTTACTTTTTTAAAAAGTATCTGCCCAGCCTCTCCTCAGTCTCTTCACCAATCCGCCAAACATGGCCTTTCAGTTCATTTATCCTTCCAACGAACTGTGTATACCCAGCCACTGCGATTATGCACATGCTATACACAACGGTTATTTTTTGGCAGTTGGCGATGAAGACGGTCGATTGACACTTTTACAAACAGATCGCGATAACGACACTCAAAATGATGAAGTGCATACATCCTTTCCCTGCCATTCGAGCATGATCACCGATGTGAAGTGGAGTAATGACGATTCTATGATCTTGACGGGTGGAAATGACAAGATGATCAAATTGTGGGATACGGAAACAAGCACAGAATTGGCGACATTTGAAGGACATGGAGATGTAGTCAAGACTGTCAACTGGCATTCGGCGGATGAACGTAAGGGCTTATATTTACAAAGAATAAGAAGAAGAGTTATTAAAATGACAGGTGTAGATATGTTTATTAGTAGTTCTAAGGATGGCTCATTCAAAATATGGGATACTCGTTTAAAACAAGTCCCAGCTGATGATCCAGGTAAAGAACTTGTATAACATACACACGTTTTTAGATGACTGAATAAAAATGTACCATAGACGATATTACAAGAATACCAGTTTATCATACAATCAAATCAGTAGACAATGCGCACCTTGATCAACAACCAACAGCAGCAAAAGGAAAGAAAAAGGCAGCGGTTAAGCCAAGGATTGTTCGATCAGTAACTTGTGCCTTGTTTTTCGGTTCGAGTGAGACGCAGGTGATAACATCCGGAAGCAATGATGGGTAAATAGCAGGAGAAAGATTGGATTCTTTACATGTGATACTTATATTTTGTGTAAAAAAGAGCCATTAAACTGTGGGATATTCGAGCTGGAAGAACGGCAAAAGTGCTCACCTCCACCCTTTTCGAATCACCAATGGGAATAAAGAAGGGGATTGCGGATTTAAAGCTGGATCATTCAGGCACTCGATTATTCAGTGCGTGTCTCGATAACACCATCTACATGCATTATTTAAGTGATTTGTCACGCCCAGCAAGATCATACACAGACCCGGAGTTACGCCTAAATAGCTTTGATTCGAGAGTATCCATTTCACCGGATGACAGGTTTCTTTTATCAGGATCAGGAAATGGCGATATGTACATCTGGGCTGTCGATGGTTCTCGAAGTAAAGCAAACATATACAAGGCACATGCAGCAAAATCAACAAGCGTAGCATGGTGTCGATCACAATACTATCAGGTAAAATAAATGATATTTATATATATTTATATTTGATTGCTCATGTTTTATACTTGATAGTTTGCAAGTTGCTCGGATGATTTCACTACTCGAATTTGGGGTGTTGATTTCAACGCTTCTTCTTCTCCTTCATCATCACATCATAGCATGTAAATAGTAATACTAATAATAATAATAAATTCCCACTCCTTTCTGCATACTGTACACATTAATCCATGATAATAAAGAACATTTCCAACAACATAGCTTTATATGCTAGTCTAAAGATAGATGAATTTCATATGATGTTACAAATGTCATACGAGACATTTGCTTGTACAAAAGGAAGGGTTTCTATAATACCATGAATATGGAGAGCTAGTTTTGATGACACTTGATGATCATATTACTTGGTTACATGTTGTGATTATTGTGAGAATGATTAATCTAGTTTATTATATTTACATATTATGAATTCATTTGTACAAATTTAATAATCTCTCTTTTCATTTGCTTTGCTGAGAGAACCACCAAGTTAACTTGTGTGATGAGGCCCTTGACTTCAATGTCTTGGTTATCATTTGTTTTATATCTCTCCTTAATATCATTTACAATTGAATCCAACACTTTCCACAATTCTACTTCCTCTTTTTTTCCTGCCGAATTATAAATAGTGAAAAAAGCATCCAAACCGTCTTTGCCCAAGTCTCATTCGGTGTTCAATGCAATAACCACCTTTTGTAATAGCAGACATCTAATCTTAGCACATGGTTTATCACTCGAGCCGTATCCACCGTTACTTGGTGTGTCACAAAGTGTGAACACATTGGTTGACATAAATCTAACATCATCAAAGTCATCTAGGGTGGCTCTGCATGGCTCGTATGTCGAAATATGATAGAAGGTGCTGGATAATTGGCGAATACAAGACACACTTTGGAAACGATAGCGATATGATTGAGCAAAGGCTGCCTTAAAAGCATCAACTTCATCAGATCGTAGGAACAGGCGAGTGCTTTTCTTGGTAAATGTATCTGAGTTAATGTTGACTTGGGGACCAATATGAATCGTATCATTTTGCAGGATATCAGCAGAGCAAGTTACCAAGAGATTAACTGTTTTAGAGCCAATGATCAACTTCTTCATTAGGCCTCTTCCATCAGTAGTGGTTAAAATAGTGTACAATACATTATTTATTTATTTAATGTACTTACAGACATACCAAAATAACATCCTTTTGGTAATGAAACGCCACTTTTCTGCAAGCAAATACAATATTCATCACCACCTTCGCCCGAAACAATCGACACCCTTTTATATATCAGGTGGGACGAAAAGTCTTTTCCAAAATCGCTTAAATTTTCAAAACGCCATAACTTC
>VCJH01001109.1:37638-52193 GCA_024140565.1 Backusella australiensis | reverse complement strand
AATTTTTTTAAAAAAAAAAAAAAAAAAATGATAATAGGATCTGGATCAACATGTTTGTTTATTTTTTTCTACCATATCATGGACACTTTCTTTTGCGTCAATAAAGTTAAATCTATGTTAAATGTGACTGACTTGTTACGATTGGTACCAAGTTGGTGTCACTCAATTGAGATGTCAATTCAATTACTATAGTTTTTATTTTTACACACTTTAATAAAGCTTCTTAAATGATAAATATTTAAGCCATCGGTACTTTTGCACGTAAAAAATTCGGTAAAAAAAAAGAAATCAGGTTTTATATTTTTAGATTTCTTTTTGCCTTTTGATGCAAAAACAGTGCTCACATTATCTGAGCCAATGCTTTACAAATGCAATGTGATAGAGATAATATCAAAATACAATATGATTTAAATACATGTATAATTCGCGCTTTTTCCATTTTTTTTTTTTTTGTTTGTTTGCATATTAACTCATACTACAATGATAAAACAAAGCATTTTAACATTCGTCATCTTATTCTTCATTTCTATGGCTCTTGTCATTGCTACTGAAGAGATCCTTAAACCCAAAAACCGTGCGATTGATACAATTGCTCCTGTACACAAATCTACCAATGCAAGAAAGCTGGGAGTATCCAGACGGGCGAACGCTAAAATGGCTCTTTCTCCTCTTGATTTTCTAACACAGAAAGAGCTTCAAGAAATGGAACTCTTACAAGTTGTGTTGGAATTCCGCCAAGCACTCGACTATGAAAATACCCACAACAAAAACAAGGAGCCACTCCAAATTCTGTATAGTCATATCGAAGGTGCGTTCGTCAGGTCAAGAAGCATGAAAACGCATGTCATGGATAAGCTCTTTTTTGATCTCTGGGAGCATTTCCAAGACTTTCGACAAAACGACAAGAATGGTGAAGCAGAGATTGAAGCATTCAAACAAAAATACAGACAAAGAATACCAGCGAACTTGCCAGACGAACAACGTGAAGAGCTTGATGCTGTCATAAACAGCATTGACGTCTTTTCTTGAAAAATGAAAATAAATTTTACATTTGAACTCCCGATGAATAAAAGCTGTGTTCGCTGCTGCTGCGTGCTCACTTTATTTTTTTTTTATTTTTTTTTATTTTTTGCTTACTTTTATTGATATAACAAGTCTCTAATCTACAATACACAATGTCTGAACGTAAAGTATTGAACAAGTACTTTCCTCCCAACTTTGATCCTTCGCAGATCCCTAGACAGTAATGTATTTCTCTGTTGCCAGCAGCTCTTTATCTATCATCACTAACAAAACTTGTACAATAGGAGGAAACCAAAGGATCTCCAACACAAAGTGCGTTTAATGGCACCTTTTTCTATGCGATGTGAAAGTTGTGGTGAATATATTTATAAAGGAAAGAAGTTCAATGCAAGAAAAGAGACAGTGGAAGGTGAAATGTACTTGAACATCAAGATCTTTCGTTTTTACATTAGGTAAGATAATAAAAGTAAAGATACTGTCACAGAAATATTAAAATACATATGATATAGATGCCCTCGCTGTTCCGCAGAAATCACCTTCAAAACAGACCCCAAAAACACGGATTACGTTGCAGAAAATGGCGCCAACAGAAACTTTGAGCCCTGGCGCGGTGAGGAAGACGAGGATGGCTCGGGCTCCGAAGAAGAAGCCGACGATCCCATGAAGGCATTGGAAAACCGCACGTTAGACTCCAAGCGAGAGATGGAAATCATGGATGCACTTGATGAAATCCGTACACGCAATGCACGCTCTGAGCGAGTGGATGTGGATGAAGTGTTGAATCGATTCAGCAGTGAAGACCAAACCATCATCAGTGAGCGCATGCATGCTGAAGAGGAAGAAGATGATGAAGCAGCAAAGCAGATATTCCAGAGCGCGGATGGCGTGCAGGTGCGAAAACTAGACGAAAGTGCCAAAGAACCGGATGCCATCTCGCTTGTAAATCAATCAACAGCCGCAGCAGAACTCCCTTCATTTAAAAACATTATAAAGAAGAGAAAGAACAACAGCCAGCCGATGGTTACCATCAAGAAGAAGAAGGAAGAAGCCAAACCCGCTGCACTTTCACTGATATCCAGCTATGCTGATTCTGATTCAGATTAAAAATATAGAATTTATTTCATTTTATTTTAATAGTAAAAACAATTATGGTCTTTATTTGTTATAAGACAGAGGGGGTTTCTTTTTTATGATGTGTTATTAATTCCTTTTTCCTAATCCCTCTTCTTCCTTTCCAGCTTTGCCTCTTCATGCAACTGCTTGTTTATTGTTCACCAGGACGCTTTGCATTACATGCGACTATCTTGACCTTGTCAGCTTTTACTGTTTCTTGATCAAACTTGAAATTAGGGTTTTCAATGATAAAGGTCCACACTTCATCACAAAAACGATATGTATGTAAATGTCCCTAAAAGAATCCCACCATAAAATATATATAAAAAAAAAATTGGAAACAGCAAATAATAAATAATGCTAAGCTCTCTTCTTTCTTATCTTGAAAAAAAAAGACAAATTTATTTTCTTTTTCCTTTTTTTTTACCTTAATATTGGCTTTATTTCTAACATGCTGAGAAAGAGCTTCTGAAATGCTTCGATCAAAGGTCATTAATACACGCATTGCAAGTTGAGGATTTATATGTCCACTTTGAATCAATTCATCCAAAGAATCAGTCAGAGCCATACCGATACTATAATATATTTATTTGTTTTTTTTTATTAGTAAAACACACAAGCACACGCATATGAACATCTCATTTCATGCACTCTAATTTACCTTGAACGACGGTATAACTCATAAAATGTAGTATTGTTGGACATTGTTGGGAAGACATCTTAAAAAATACATATTTCTCTGCTGCTATTTATACTGATGGCTTGGCGTAGCTTGCTGCCCAATCAAATGTTGTCATTCTACTTGACTGAATGACGTAGGCGAAAATCGTCGTGTGCTGATTGGTTCATTGCTTTTTCTTATAAAAATGGTTTGAATGTGAAAGTTTCTCTTTTGGATTATAAATACTCCCTTTTTACGACTGTAATAATGAACTCTTTTTCTTTTAAATGACTCCCTTCTGATTTTTTTTTAGAAAATATAAACTAAAATAAAATATATCTATGAGTACTTGTCAAGTATCAAACGTTGGATGACTTTATCAATCAATAGTATCTTTCATACTAAAGAAAATGATGATATCCACGGCAACTGTGCCACTCAATCACTGCGGCTATCGTCACAAATTACTTTTTAATCACCATAAAAATAAAGGATTCATTCAAAGGCGTAACTGATATTGATGTCTCTTTATTAATGAGAAATGGAAAAGAACAGCGTGTGTGTATGAGTAAAGGATCCATTATATGATGAATAAACCACGGTTAACATAAAAATACATCAAGTTATCGCTTTTTTTTTGTTTTTTTTACTTTTGTTCTTTTCAAGTTGTTTTAATAAATAAGAATCTTCATTAAAAAAAACACCAAGTATCTCAGATAACTACAATGATGAGAGGAAATGATACTGTCAACGTCCTTCCAAGAGGGTATGTTGATCTTAGTAAGAAAGAAGTATGTGTATTTTGTATTTTAATTCTATATTGTTTAGATGGGAAATGCGCAAGACGATAGCAGGGCGTCCATATTATATTGATCACAACACTCGTACAACTCAATGGGAGCACCCGGGGTAAAGAGAGACCAACTTTTGTGTATATTTTAGTCATGTTTGATTGACGCCCCCCCTTTTTTTAGTGATACTCAGGACCGATCCTGTCGAAATACAGCATTCAATCAAACCAATGTTGAGTATATATTGGGTCCATTACCTGTCGGTTGGGGTAAGCACATATAAAGTGTACACGTACCATAAAACTAACCCTCGCTTTTTTTTAGAAGTCCAGAGAGATGACTTTGGGTTAAGACGCTTTTTCAATCGCATCACAAACACTTTCACCCATTATGATCCACGCATCACCAGAACGGAAGACGAACTGCTTGAAGATCTTGATGACCTCCAGGAAGAGCTTGAACGGCTTCATGAAGAATACGTGGATGAAGACTCTCCGTCTACCCGGGAAGAAATCGAATCCATGCTTCCAAACTTCGTCCCCGTTTTCGATGAAACCGGATTACCGTCGGGGTGGGAGATTGGCATCATCCAAGAAGGAAGTCGACAGTTCTTCATTGATCATAACACCAAGTCAACGACATTTGAAGACCCACGCCTACCCGCCAAGCTGGATGCCGACGAACCCAAATACAAGCATGTCTTTCGTCAGAAATATATCGATTTCCAATCAGAACCTGAGCTCGAGCAAAAGGATATCCAATGCATTATCAATATACGTCGCAAGTATATCTTTAACGACTCTGTTCGAGAGATTATGAGACATGATCCCACGACCCTCAAAGGAAAACTGGAGATTAAATTTGACGGTGAGGAAGGTGTGGATTTTGGTGGATTGTCAAGAGAATTCTTTTATCTGTTGTCCCATGAATTGTTCCATCCAAGATATGGGTAAGGGTCTAAATAGTTAAAGAAGCGATAGATTACTAAAGTTTATTGTATAGTTTTTTTGAACACGTAGCATCTGATAATTATGCCATTCAAATCAATCCCGAGGCAAGAAACCAGGGACAGGACAGACTCGACATATACCACTTTATGGGTCGTGTGGTTGGCCTCGCCATCTTTCATCATAAATACATTGACGTTTCGTTTATCCCGTCCTTTTATCAGGTTATCCTGAACAACATGATTACATTGGCCGATATCAAGAATGATGATCCTGAGGTACATCGTAGTCTAACTTGGATACTGTAAGTTTAAAATAAAAAAAAATAAAAAAAAAACGTTGGAAAACAATGAGCAAAGTATATTGACTCTTTATTTCATTAGTAAAAATGACATCACGGATGTTCTGGAATTGACCTTCTCAACAGAGGTGAAAAATGGGGATCAAATTGATGTCATTGATCTAAAGAACAATGGACACAATATAGAAGTAACGGAAGAAAACAAAATAGAATACGTACAGTAAGTCTTTGTAACATTTGAATGATACACACACACACACACACGCTAACATCAAAAAAAAAAGATTGATGGCAGAATGGCGTGCTGAAAAACGAGTCTCCAATCAATACAAGGCCTTCCTAACAGGACTCCATCAGTTGATCCCCGAGCACCTGCTGGATATATTTAATGCGCAAGAATTACCGCTTTTGATTGGCGGAGCCATCGAGATCAACATGGATGACTGGAAGAAGCACACCATCTATGATGGTTACACCGCAAAGGACGAAGTCGTACAATGGTTTTGGAAATGCATCAATTCCTGGGATTCGGAAATGAGATCCAAGTTGCTTCAGTTCACAACAGGGACTTCAAGACTCCCCGTGAATGGGTTTAGGGATTTACAGGGGAGTGATGGGCCACGTAAGTTTACCATCGTACGATATGGAGGCAAGAAGCATCTACCAAAGGCACATACGTGGTAAGTTTAGATTTATACATATCTATATTCAATGACTAATACCAAAATACAAACCTTAATCTCTCAAAACAGCTATAATCGTATTGATCTACCAAATTACAAATCATATGACCGTCTAGTTGAGAAATTGACATTGGCAGTTCAAGAAACAATGGGTTTTGGTGATGAATAGCCTAAAACTGGAAACGTATTATTTTTTATAAATTGAAAAGAATGGCATGCTTTTTATTATTATTACAATTAAATTATGAAAGGAGAGGGAATAAAATCAAATAATGGTTTTCTTTTTAAGAGGGATATAATTTGAAGTTGGTGATATATGTACAAAAAAGGTTCTTTTATATAATTTACTGGGCACCAAAATCCCAGATACGGATTTCACCTTGATCATCTGCACTCACCACCTTGGTATCACTCAGAGACACCGCGGTGACTGCAGATCGATGACCTTCCAAACAGTGCATAGGTAGGCCGCTTTCGATATCCCAAAGTTTGAGTGAGCCATCATGGGAGCCCGATACAAGGCGAAGTTTATCATAGGCCAATGCCCAGATACCTTGGACGTGACCAAACAAGGTGCGGAGACATTCACCAGAGTCCATGGACCATACCTTGATGGTGTTATCGAGTGAACCAGAGATCACAACAGGTGCAGACGAACGATCACAATCACTGGTGCTGCTAGAGTTACTTGCATTACTGGCGTTGCTTCCACGACGCTGTCTTGGCATCTCTTCATCATCACTACCGGAAGGACTAATGGCTCTGACTGGTTTACGTTGTTCAAAGAAACGATGGAGAAAACCGGGCATGCTAGGCACCGCGGTTTGGACAGGTGCCATGTGACCCTTCAGCACACGGCTGCATGTGCGTCTCTCAAGATCCCAGATACGAATGGTACCATCATCTGAGCTCGAGACCAGTGTGGGGTTGGTGATATCTTTACTCAAATTGACATGGTTGACGGCCTTGGTGTGTCCCGAAAGTGTACAGCATTCACCGGTCTGAAAGTTCCAAATCTTGATGGTTGCATCCGCAGAGCCACTGGCCAGCATGCGGGCATTGAAATTAAGATGAACGACACCGTCCGTGTGACCCTCCAGGGTGCGAATACATTGACCCGTACGATAATTCCAGATGCGTAAAGTGTGATCCATCGAGCCTGTAACGAGCTTGGTGTCATCAAATTGAAGTGTACGGATACAGCGGGCGTGGCCCTTTAGGGTGCGTAGTACCTCGCCGGTCTCGAGATCCCAGACCATCGCCGTTTTGTCGTATGAACCTGTAATAAGAATGTTTTGTGCCTCACAGAACTGAAGTGAGCTGATCCCGCCCTGATGGCCCTTCAGGATACGGGTCTTGGAGGTATTGCGGCGCCAGTGACGTTCAACAACAAGGCGTTCACTGTATACATCTTTCCATGGTCGACGGTCGGCACGTTTGGCTTCAGGACAACCCTCATCATCTTCACGCATGCGTTTGACTCGGACGACCCGACGTTTCTGGAGCAAAGGTAGTCCCCATCCGCACTTTGTACACTTCTTGTTGATATGCTGTTCGCACATGCGGTGCCATAAACTATCATCGTCTGCAAGGTGTTTCCAGTGCTTGTTGACCTGGGCAGCGGCGCAAAGAGACTGAGCATCCAAATAAGTAAAGATATGAAGTGTGATCTCCGATGGTAGGATCAGGGTAAAGTCCATACATAACAATGGTTGAACAGCGTTTGAAAGATAGGAAAGTTGTGGGGTGCATGATGATGTGAGGATGCCTTTTAATATCAAGAGGCGCTGTTGATTTGAGGCATTGTTGAATATGTCCCATACTTGTGAAATACGTTGTTGGTCTGGTTTGGGAACAAGTTTCAATTCCTGTTTAAGATAAAATAGCTTTTTTTTTAGCTAAGGTTTTATTTTTATTGTTGTTTTTGATAAACTTACCTTTTGTAAGTTAAATTGGTTGTATCCATCTTTATTTCTGTTCTTGATAAGGGCTGGTGAGTGTCTATGGCAATACATGCTTTTTTTAATCTAATTTAAAGTTTTATTTAGAGTGTGTGTGTGTGTGTGTGTAATAATGTATGTGTGAGAGCGCTAATTAAAGAAGAGGGTGAGGAGGAAGAGGATATAAAGAGAGAGAGAGAGATGAATATATAAATACAATGGAGAAAAAGAAGGAGAAGAAGAATACTTTTTTGTTAAATACAAAAAAAAAAATAGCAAATAAACTCAATTTGATGAAATGGCGCAATATCTAGCAACTGTTGGTTAAGCATGAGCCAGACGAAAAAAAAACACAATTTTTCTTTGATTTGATTGGCTAATGATTGTGCAATTAATTGGACTGTGATGAATTCTTTAAGAGACGAGTTCGCTTCTGATATTTAATTTGATTCCATCCACCAATAACCTATCGTAATTATTACAAAAAAGACATCACCAATATATATCTTTTTCCTTGAAAGAAATCTTGTTGGCTGCTTGAATCGTTGTTTCGCTTCTTATTACCATTCGTGAATTACGTAAAAAGCATGGATGGCGTCAGTTTTAATCGAATCAACACCATTTTTTAGTTGTTTTCTTCTCCTGTTATTTCATCAGAATCAGTAAATAAACATAATTATCCCCCCTTTAATAACGACCATCTCATCAGTGTAATTTTCATCATCATCAAAGAAAAGTCTTTTTCTAATTTAATCCATTCAGCATTCGGAGTCAACTATAAAAAAAAAAGTTATTAACCAATCTATTAATAATAGTCTTACTCTTTTTCAATTGTATTATTCATTGTGTCTTGTCATTAATAATGTCACTGCCAACAGTGAAATGATGGGCAGTGACACTTTATTTGTATGGCAACTTTGCTTGTAACATAGTTTAAAGATCGAGAAAAAAGTCCTTTTTTGTACAAAAAAGAAACTTGGTAAAAAAAATCCCGACTCTCTTTATTATTCTTAAACAGTGAGACATGTCATGTCTATCATTATATTATATAATTCAAATATGAGGAAGAAAAAAGAAAAAAAAAGAAAGGTGTAATAGATAGTATTTACTATCATCATCCAATACCTCACTGTTCTTTATTGAAAAGAGCCGGTTTTATGCGCTTAAAGCAAGTACAACCAGAGAAATGATTGCTTTGTTGTCATTGGCTGTTTATAATTTAGTAACCCTTGGAATCAATAAAGGTATTGGTACACTTTTTCCGGTATAATTTGTCACTAAATTTGTGTTGGATGTCGTTGTGTGCGAAAAAAATGTCGTTGGCCCAGAAATAAAATGTCGCTCGCCAAGAAAATAATTTGTCGCTGGAAAAAAAGGAACAAAATGTCGTTATGAATTATATGTAGAAGCCAGTAAAAAAAAACCTGATGCTTAGAAGTAATATTTCATATAGTTTAAAGTGAACAGTTTTGGATGATGGTTTTAGACTTTATTTATTAAAACTCTATTTTTTTATAACATTTAATAATTTGACATTTTGAATGATCAGCAAAAGCATACAATTCGCTTGGGTGAGCATCCTCACAAGCAGCACGGATTCGAGACGTCATTGTCTCACCTACTGCGAAGAACACTTTTATCATTTTACCCTTAATTAAAGACCAAAAGTTCTCAATTGGATTGAGTTCAGGACTATATGCTAGAAGATACATATAGTTATAACCTCTTCTTATAATCTTTCGCTGTAGGTACTTATTTTTATGGATGGAACAATTATCCATCACAAGATAGTAACCCTTCATATTTCCAATTTCATCCATAACATCAAGGACTTCACTGGTAAATTTAATATAATGCGCTGAAGTGATGCCCTTGGGTGCTGGCTTGCCATCATCTGGCCAATACTGCTTAACATCTTCACTCTCTTGTTCTTCTTCAACAGCAACCTCCGCCTCGACGTTCTTCTTCTTTCTTTTGTTTGTCTTTGCTTTCTTTGGTTTCGGTTTTGGTGGCTCTTCGAGGTTTTCCAAACTGTTCCTCTTTTCGGATTCGAAGCGTGGAATGCTAACCGAAAGGTTACAGGTCGTCTTCGTATGGTGATGGACCTGGGTCTTGGACAAAGAAAAATCCTCGAACTTTGCGACCAAATCATCAACTGCCTCGGTTACTGTAACTTGCGGTTCCTCGTCAACCAGCTTTTGAACATGTTGTTTATGCTCATTCGAAAAATTACAAGACCGTCCTTTATTACGAGTTGACTTTTTGATAGGAACCTCCCCAGTCTCTTCGTAGCTCTAGCATTCCGTCAATAAATGCAACTCTTGTTCGGATCTGCACGGCTTTTCATAGTCTTCTATGGTTCGGGAGGAGGATCTTCCTTTGGTTCAGGTGACTTCTCAGCTGGTTTATTTTGCTGATATTGCTTATGACTTGTTATGGCTTCAACAACAATACGAGGATCGGTAATATTGGTGTGAATGTCTTCCATGGGATCGTCTACAATCACATTTTCTTCGCTTCTAAGTTGCCATTACAGAAAAAAAAATTACACTTATTTATTCGACCTTAAAAGACAGAAGAATAGTTAAAAAGTATTTATTACAAGGGCAACCAATTTTGAAGATGACAAACAAGCAACTTGGTTTCTTGAAAACATGTTCAAGTTTATGAATAATAGCAATCACCACAGAAATCCCCAGGAACTTTTAAGATACCCCAAATGCATCTTTATACCCCAACGTTAAAAAGCCAATGAGGCAAAGCATGGCAACGTCTAAAATAAAACTGTGTTTCCATTAATACTCGTATACTAATAAAATAAACAAATATACGGCTGACCTTATCAAGGAATTGAAAACGCCAAAGTATCAAGTTAATTAAACAGAACATCGGCGAGCCCCGCCATCACGTTCCAAACGCTAGATGACTCTGCATACCACCAAAGGTTACAGTGACTCCTCCCTTTCTTCCAAGACTGGCTTTTGTCTGGTTGAACAAGAACTGAAGAAGGTGTTTCCCTTTGATTTTCATTAACTTGACACAGAACATCGCCACAGAGCATCGGCGAGCCCCGCCATCACGTTCCAAACGCTAGATGACTCTGCATACCAGCCAAAGGTTACAGTGACTCCTCCCTTTCTTCCTAGACTGGCTTTTGTCTGGTTGAACAAGAACTGAAGAAGGTGTTTCCCTTTGGATTTTGTAGGCTCGGCAATGTAAGAATATTTGTGTCCTTTTTTCAAGGAAGCGCAGAATCTAGAATAGACTCATAAACTCGTTAATACTACAAATGAAACAAATGAAATAAAACAAACGACTGACCTTAATGAAGTCGTCAAATTGTCAAGTTAATTAAACCAACTAAAGGTTACAGCGACTCCATCCTCACTTCCAAGACGAGCTTAACATGAGCTGAAGAAGGTGCTTCATTTTAGACTTTTAGGATTTATTAACTTGAAAAATGAGTATAAAAGGTTGTTTTGAATCGAAGAAAAAGTTGGCAAGTGGCACAGTGGGAAAAAACCCCAATAAAATGGTCGGCCTATAAAAAATCAAGAAAATCGAGTCACCAACAGCCAATAAGAAATCAGCAGGTGGCACAGTCTTTTTTTTTTCTCACCCTCACAAGATTCATCATGTGCAAATAAAAAAAAATAAAAAAAACCCCTTTTCCGATTCTGTATACCTCAAACAATGAAAAAACCCAAACCAAGTCGTGAAATCAACAATGTGTACGCGATCCCTAAACAGCTTAAAGAGAAGTTAGAGGTGGCGCCTTATCTACTCAACATGCCGTTGATAAACGTTTGTACTCCTGCTGCCCACATCAATGCTATTCCTGTAATTACTCTTGATCAAATCAATATCAGTCACACTTATCTTGACATAATTCAGCACATGTATGACTTAAGTGTTTTAAATGATGACAACTTTCAGCTATCTACACCGGTAAAAGAGTACCTAGCCGAAGCACATACGTATTGTTCCCACAAGGGGTTTAAGAACAGGTTTCTTAAACTGGCTGAGGAAAAATTAGCAAAAAACGAAAGTTATTTGTTGGAGCACAAACTAAACGCATCCAAAAAACGAACACAGCAAGAGGCAGATCTTCTCGCAGTGGATTACACACACCAATCTGTCAAGCAATTTCGGAAAGAAGTACTCAGTGATCACACGAACAACCGAGGTCAAAGCAGCTCTTCAAGCCACGCTGATAACAGTGGAAGCCAAAGCAGTCCTTCAAGCCACGCTGATAACAGTGGAAGTCAAAGCAGCCCTTCAAGCCACGCTGATAATGACGATGATATCCAAGATGAAAACAGCGTACCTGTAAACACTCGAACACCAGATAATATAGTTAGATTAACGAAAAACTCAAAAACATACACCTTCAAACCACCCGCTTCCTGCTTGGTAATGCCACATACACCAAAAATACAAAGAATAGATAGTAGAGCTATTTTAAAGAACTGTGCACTTGGTATTGAATCATTAAGCAATGAGCCTGGATACAACAACACTGATGAAATGGAGGAGCTTAAAACCAATCGAGAACACCAGCGAGATAATATGTCCTTATCTAAAATCTGTGGAATAACGGATTTTTTAAGAGACGCCTTAAATTATGAATTCAACGAATTTGTTGCTGCACTCTGGAATCACCCGATCCTTGACTCTAGAGATAGTACTGCAAGTCATTTCGCAAGTTTTATTGCATACACACTCACAGACTTCCATTGCAACTGCAAACAACCAATGGATTCTACCAATAATCATGAACGCACGCCCTTTGTTGAATTCATTGTACCTATGTTTAAATATTTAGCAAAAGAGACAAATTTGTTGGGATTTTCCTGGTGTGAGAAATTGGTGGAAACGCAGAGATATGCTCAGATTGGAGAGGTTAACTTTGTACTAGCAGACGTTGACAGGAAGTATGCTGATGGATTGGGAAAGCTACAGAATTATGAATCCGTATTTATTGAATCTTCAAGTGGTATTACACAAGAGAATGTCAATCATACTTTGGAGGATACTCTGAAACTTATTTGTGAATGCAATGGTGCGTTATTCTATATCCTCAGTCAATTTAACAAGTGTAGCTTCCAAACCGCTTTACGACGATCAACATTTGGAGTTCAAGTCATTAAAAACACTCTCACGCTTTCCAAAATGAATTTAAAGAACGAATCCCAGTGGAAATTTGTTGAACTACGATCTGCCATTGTTCCTATGGCATGGGGCGATCGATTTGAATGGGTGACTATGTTCGAATTGTTGGCTAGCTTGTATCTTGGACTGATTGAACAAGAACAAGTTATTATGGATATCAAAAAAGAAAACTCTGGATTGGGGTATGTTGCTGCTGAAGAAACCTTTTCTGCACTCTTAAATATGCATTAAGTTAACACAAGAACTTGCTTTATTATTTCATTTCTCAACTTTATGTATTTCATGTTTAGCGATACAAAAGTATTTTTTAGTTTTATTATTTTGTACTTGATAATTATGTCTTCAAATACAATAAAAACACCGCTGTCGTATTTTATGGATGATCGATGGACATGTATGGTAAAAAGTAGCACAGTAACCACGATGCATCCCGCATTAGTACATAAAAGTTGATTAAAATAGCAAGAAACCAATTGAAGCCCAAGTGTTCTTTATTTTTATGTTTATCAGTTTAAGTGTTTTATTTTTCAAGAGATAAGCCCTTTAGAGCATATAATAAACGCATCACAAAGATTTTGTCAAATAAAGAGGATTTAGGATTCATATAAAAGTGTTGACACAACGTTAATTTAAGACGGAGTGTCAACTCATGTTTTTTGCTAAATATGTTTATTGAATGGCTCGCATATCCCAAAAGGACATAAAAATAACCCCATTTTTTTGTCAATTGCACCCCGCCTATATATATTTATATTATAGACACGCCTTCCTTACTACTCTTTCTCTCTTTCTCTTCTCCTTTCTCTTTTTTTTTTTTTTCTTTTCCTGTTATTATTATTCTTTTCTCATTTAACCAAGCTGCTCATTTAACCTAATGTCCTCATCTTCATCTTCAACGCTAGCTATACCTCAGACAAGATACCGAGCACGACCTCGCTCGCAGTCGTTCAGCAATACTGTTATCCGTCGACAACCCTCCGAAAGTCTCCTGACGTCTCCTAGACGCCGAAAAGCCAGTTTTGAGGCAAGTCGGCCCTTCACCCACAACATATCGACACCTCCTGAACAGGTATCCAATGCATTTTTGACGGTTGGAGAGCCTGTTAACTGTGGTGCGTCGTCTATTGACGAGTCAGCGTCCGATGACGAAGACTCAATTAACCAGAGCAACAAGTCTATGCACAGCATATCTATACCAACCATGAATCTGGATAACAACCGGGAAGGTTTAGGTATGAATACCTGTATGCTTGTATATGGCATGTGTTTTAATACGTCAATTAGAAAAACCAAAGACTAAACTCAAGACAAAGAGAAGTATGTTTGGTTTGTTGGGTAGAAGCCATCATCAACAGCAACAACAACAGCAGCAGTTGTATGATGATGGTACTAATAATATCTATCCTCCACCTCAAAAGCAATCAGGACAACGGTAAATAAAAAAAAGATAGGGTCAATTGAGTTTTTTTTATTTTTATTAATTAACTTTTTTTTAAGTGATCAATACGGTTTCTTAATAAATTCGCAGTGGATCACAGAAGACGCCTTTAATGAGTTTGAAAGTTATTATGCGCCCATTACGAAACGTCGTTTATTGAAATGGCGCCAGTTATTAGCTGAAAACAACAATCAATGGCCTGCAAAGTCGAGCAAGGGTAAACCTTTTTTATTTTTTACTGATATATTTTTTTCCTCTTATTAATTAAATTCATTACCGTTATTATTTAGTCAAACGATTTGTACGTAAAGGCATTCCTCCTGAATTAAGAGGCCAGGTAAGAAAATAAACTCAGCTTTTCTTGTGACATTTCCAAACTCATATACTTTTAGGCTTGGTTTCATTACAGTGGTGCCAAATCAAAGATGGAAGCCAACAGGGGTGTTTATTTAAATTTGGTACAACGAGCTGAAGAAATGGGTCATA
>VCJH01000110.1:0-11588 GCA_024140565.1 Backusella australiensis | reverse complement strand
GATTTGCTTTGAAGGCTAAGAGGATTCGCACGTTCCATTATTTTTGAGGACCAGTACTTGCTCTGTTATACTATGTTATATTATAAATCAGAGCCTTGAGTACAACTAGTGCGCCTTCTCGTTGGCGGTCCTTGTTAAGCATAATTGATTTCGATTGATTATGTGAACTAGAGCACTAGTACCTTTCTTTGTATTATTATTCATTTGACTGTTATAATAAACTTGACTTTTTATATTATCATTAAAAAATACCTGTGTTTGAAGTTATGAAATAAAGGAGAGTGATGTTTATTATATTTAATTGTAAAAGATAGCGAATGGCAATGGTGCTAGTTCAAGAATGTCTTCAGATACGAGGCTAACAAATGTCCATCCATCTCACCTTCCATACTAGTCATCCATCCACCTTTTTTCCACATTTGATATATTGTACCACTTGGCTCCATCCCAAGCTCTTGATTAAAGACATTTCAATACTCTCCAAATACCTCCAATTATAATATTTAACCACAAAATAGCGTAGTCAATCGCCCAAAGGTGTAATTACATATATTTAAGACGATTTTAATAACTTGGTCCAAATAGGATGTACTGGCTATTTAAACCAAACCAGTAAGCAAAGCCGGGTGCCAAATAGGTCAAATGATGGTTCAGATTCTCTATGAAACGTGTTCCAATATAATATCTGTGAACAGGGATTATAAGCTTCCAGCAATGTCTTATGTTTTTCATAGAACGACCTTGTTGATTACATTGCGGCGACATTTAATTTACATGTGTGATTTGTCGACTGAGTTTGACAGATATATATTTTTTTCAGGCACAAAAATAAGAAATGTAAACAAATAATACTAAAAAGAGAGAATCACTGGAGAGTGACGCTGGTAATAATAACAATAATAAGCATACATAAATAATCAGGTATAAACACTCTCCTTTTACAAGCAATAATAGCAATAATAATAATAGGTCTGAATTCCAATTCTGAAATGAAGCATCCATTGGCTGGTGCGACACACTTGCTCTCTTTTCTCTCTAAAAAAAGAGAGAAATATTAGATAATAATTTATTACTTATTAATTAGCACTTATTCTTATTCTTTTCAAAGAAAAGAAAAAGAAAAGAAAAGCGAGAGAGAGATAAAAAGAGGTTCTCTTTTGATAGTTTAGACTTTTTCTCTCCTTTTTTACTTTATTTATACTTTAAAATTAGGTAAGCAGTTGCCTATTTATTTGTATGTTTCTTGTTTTCCCCTCTCTTTCTTAATACAATATACACAAAAGTAGATAAATGTCATGAGCGAGTCTTCATCCAACGCAACCTCGCCTTCCAACTCAAGTAGACCATCTGCTCGTTCCATGGGCAGATCAGGATCCAGCAGATCCATCTTTCGAGATGGTCGTAGTCAACGCTCACGGCAAAACACGGTGGATTTATTTGGCTTTGATGATCATTCGAGAAACCTTGGTTCTGATTACCAAGAGATTCAAATTCGCACGCTTAACAAATGGGTCAACACACAGCTAAAACAGGTCGGCGACTCTGTCACAAATATAAAGCAAGACCTACGAGATGGAAAGAAGCTACTTAAACTTCTTTCTGTGCTCTCAAATGAACCTGCACCAAAGCCAGAAAAGATGAACATGCGCATTCACCAACTTTCCAACGTGGCACAGGCGCTTACTTTCCTTGAGAAGCAAGTGGGATCAGATAGTATGCCTGATATTGGAAACGAAGCCATCGTCAACGGCGACGCTAAAAAGACCATCGCCCTTATATTCTTCATCATGCTCAAATACCAAATACATCTTATTGTGACCGAACATGGCGATGATTTCTTACAGTCACTATCAGTAAGTTATCATTATGATATAAACAACATATATAAATAGTAGTCTAATCACATGGAAATAAAAAGGAATTATCAGAGCGTGAAAATGGAGTAAAATCGCAAACATCCGATTTTAGTATGGACAAAGCACCCGATACACCATTGCCTTTTGCAGCATCACGAAAAGTAGCAAGCAGCAATTCAATTGCCGATAAACTCCACACATCCACATCGGCAGAGGCAAAAGTAGCACTGCTTTATTGGGTGCGAATTCAACTAGAGGATTACATTGCAGCCAATATTATACCATCCATACAGGACTTCTCGCGATCATGGCGAAGTGGTCTCGCCTTTTGTTTGTTGATCCACAGACACAATCCTGTATATATACCCGACTTGTTTTCCGTTCATCTCAATGCAGACTTAAACGAGCGCTCGACCTGGGCATCGCTGCTCAAATTGGCCTTTGATCTTGCCTCGGAGCACATGGGTATTACCTCCTATCTAGAGCCAGAGGACCTCGTCGATGTCGACTATCCACACGAGCCAAGTGTCATGCTGTATGTGAGCGAATACTACAAGGTCATGTCGCGATATCAGAACCAAGAACCTATTCAGACAAAACATGAGCGTGCTGTCAAGCGAAAGGCAGCCATCGTGTTGGCTTCAGGAGGCATACCATCCTCATCTGAATCTATACCACTTTCTCCACCTCCACCCGTCATCACAGATGAACCAGATCGAGTGTTGGATACAGCATCACCAGAATCAATACCAGATGCTGTCATGGATGAGCCAATGCCAATTTTGGATCCTGTGAAGCGAATCGAGTCCCCTATTCCTGTCCCCATGCCATCTGCACGTAGAAAGAAGAATATGGCTCAGCGTGAATCCACTTTGAGGGAGGAGGAAAAGGCTAAAATCAAGCAGGATCTCAACAATAAGCTGTTGATGCAGCTAACTGGCCATTTACCGAGAGGTGTCCATCCTGTTCTTGATCAATTGCTAACCATCCACGATACCGTCTTGTCCTTTATAAAGATGAATACAAAGACAATTGATGAAATACCAGAGGAGTTTGTTAGCTCCATTGCCGTCTCAGAGTATATTGATGCCTTGGAGATCATTGAGGAGCAAGTCGATAGCGAACAATATCATTTAGATACTGCTAAATCTGCAAAGGACCTCCTTACCTCACCACCGGAAACAGCAGACGATACCCTTATTCACTTGACTGATCTTCAACGCACACAGGTGATCAAGCTGTACGATATGTTGGTGAAGGAATGGGACCAGTTTGTAGATCTTTTAAGGACCACCAAGGACGACTTGACCACCGTAGAAAATGCATTGATTGACACTGAGGAAAGCGCCGAACAGTTCAACAAGCGTGCAGAGAGCATGAGTGTCGAGTTGGATGGGTTTTTGGTCGAGTTGGCATCGCTCGCACCCCGAGTTGATTCGCAAAAGGTTCACCCCTTGGATGGATCGGAAAAAGTAGCCCTGGAATACACACGGCGTCTTACGGAGTTTAGTGAGCGCTTTGATCAGTTTGAAAATACAACCTGGCGGGACTTTAGTAAAGCAAGCCGACAGCTTCCACGCGCCGTCATGCATGCAACTGCTGCACAGTCCAATACTGTGAATGGCAAGCACGATAACATCTTGGCCGGTTTACAATCAGAACGTAAACTGTGCGCTAATTTCAAACGTGGCTTAGTCATTGTCAACACAACGGCTACGATCAGGAATGAGCTGGAAATAATTCAGTCACTGATGGATAACAGCAAAGATAAGGCAACCACACATGAAGCAATTCAATCATTGGAGGGAAAGGTCGGTGCCGTACGATCCACCATTTACAATGCCCGTGAAGAGTATGGCGATCTTTTAACAGACGATCAGCGCTTCTCAACTTTATTCAGTGATATCCAAAACCAATACGAGACAGTGTACAGCTGGGTCGATCAAGTGCGTGTTTGGTTTGTCGAAGCTGAGCGTATTCAGAATTGGATTGTTTCCAGAATTGATTTGATTGATCAGCGTAATGAGGAGGCCGTCATTGATCCTCTTGGTACAGAAAACCTGTCGTGGATCAACATTGATACCCAACAAGTCTGTTCAGATCACCAAAAACTCAAACGTGAAATTGAGCGTTTCAACGAGGATGATATGGAACGACTGAGAGCACATGTCAAGTCCATCACAACCGGCGAAAGCGATCTCAGTCCTGCAGACGCCTCCACCATTGAAATCACCCTGAATACGCTCAATATGCTTACACGGTTAACCAATTTGCTGCAAGCGAGAACGAGCGTGCTGGATGTGCTCCAAGCCCGCATTCAATGGGAGGATGCACTAGAGCGTGGTATCGAGTGGATTGTCACCAAGGAGAACGAGTTGAACGCATTTTTGGAAAATAAGGCCCGTTGGTCCGAGCAGGTGTACAACACGCAGAATCCCAAAAAGTTGGCCGAGGATGTGATCCAAGGTTTAGTAAGCTTAGAAAATGCAATTGCTGCATTTGATAAGGGAGATTTTTCTGCTGCTCTGGATTGTTACCAGGAGATGGAGGATTTGGATCTCGGTAATGGTGTTCCTAGCTACCTGGAAATCCGTCAAGAGGAGTTTGAGGAGCGCTTTGCAAAGTTGATGAAGTACTGTGCATTCATACGCAAGGTGGTGGAGCAGCATCTCATCTTGAACGACGTTGTCAGCCAGTATAAGAGGCTTGTGGGTGAAGGTGAAAAGCTAAAGTCGGTCGTAAGTCATGGAGCAGAGGCGGATGAAGATACCATTGGCGAGAGAGTACAGTCATTCAAAAACAACTCCTCTCATTGGGTTACTACTTTATCAAGAAGGGTCCCCTTGTCTCAGGATGAAAACGATGAGGTGATTCAAACCATGATCAACGATTACAGCATGTCCCTAGCAGAGGTGACTGAGGATTTGGAGGATCTATTATCAGCTCATCGTGAATCGCTCTCCTTACAGCAGAGGGCAAGTTTAGCCTATGACGATTTGCTCCGCATCACCTCGTGGCTCGATGAAAGACTGCGTGCAATTCAAAAGTTTGAATCCGATATGATTGATGGTGAAGATCCCATTCTGGTGGAACAGGATACTCTGGATCATCTTTCAAAGGAGCACGATAGTATATCTGTACGTTTGGCACAGATTGAAAACAATGACATGGCAAAGGCGTTGGATCTTGTAAATCAACTAGAGAATGAAATCGACCAAGTCAACTCTGTTTCGGTGGATAGAAACACGTTGATCAGTGGTATTGAGGCTTTGGAAGAGAGCCATCATCGACTCCAGGAAGCCTTGGAACAGAGGTCAAAAGAAGTGAATGTGTTGGGCGCAAGAATCGTGTGGGAGTCTCAAATTGATGAGACCAACGAATCAGTGACAGAGATGGCCAGAAGACTCTGGGATTTTGCAGCAAAGTCGGCGCAGTATGATGTTGAGGGATTAAACAAGCAACCTTTGACTGTGCTTCAGCATCAGAAATCCACCAGTCTTGTACTGCTTGAGCAGGCTATGCATCAATTATCAGACAAATTAGAGTTTCTTCAATCTGACGAAGCTTTTGATACCCTCCAGCATGCCTACAATGAACTTTATGGTGGTGACAATTATGTTACTGTTATACCTAATCACATCATCGAAAAGCAAGAAATGGCCAAGCAGGAGTATGATCACCTATTGCAACTACTTGAATATGTTACTGCCATGATGAACCAACATATTGCACTTTCCGAGCTTATTACTTCAGCACAGGATGTCCAGTCTATGGGAGAGTCTCTGCAGGAGGATGTGCAAACCATACTCAGAGAGTCCGAGGGTGTTGTCGATGAACTTATCAATCAGCGTCTTGGTACTTTCAAGGAAAAGATTCAGCAAGTCATGTCAGCTGGTGATGCGATCAAGGATCTTCCTGGGGATAGCCTTTGGTTTAAAGATTGGCGTACCCAAACCTTGGTTGATCCTGTTGAATACAATGAGCAGATTCAAAAGCTTGTTCAGAAAAAGTTGGATGATGTGCGCCGTTTGAATGAATCCATGACGGATATTTTCTCTACTTATGAATACATGGATAATCTCAAGGCGACTCTGGAAGTGTGTCAAAAGGAATCTGATGATTTGCATATCTGGATGGAGAAATCACTGAGTGAATTATCGCACAGCAAAATAGATGTCACTGCAGCCCACACCAAACTGTCCAAAGATCAGATAGAGACATACAAGCAGGAAAATGCCACTTTGTCTACCGATTTCAAGGAGCTCGAGACCAGCAAAGTGGATTCGCTCCAGAGTAAATTGGAAAAGTTGATTTCTGATAGTACAGAGCGCTCCACAACAGTGACTGCAGAGATATTGCGTAGTAGTAGGAGTATCCAAGAATCGCTTTCTCGCAACGTGCTGCTTGTACACCAAAACCTGACCAATCAATCACTCGTTTTGGAAACAGCAGAAACAAGATTGGACTGGGAATCCAATGTAGACCAAATGAAATCATCTTTGGAGACTCTCAACAAGGAATTGTTAAGCTACATCTCCAAGAAGAACAAGTGTGTTGCTCAGCAGGATTTGATTTCAGATCATCTTATTTCCTCGCTTGAATCTGAACGTGACGGTATCGAGGCATCCTTTACTCAGTTCAAGGACGGTATGTTCAGTTCGTCTCAGGCTCAGTATGGTGATCTTACCTCATTGCTCCTAAAGCTGCCTCTTACCAAAAAAATACCGCCCCACTTTGAAGAACGCATGGAAACATGTATCCGTGATTCCAAAAAGTTAGAGGATAGTCTTTCTTGGAGACAGCGAGAAATTGGCTTGATAAAGGAACGTTGCCAGTTGGAAGTGGACATCAAATCTGCTATGGAGCAATTTGAAAAATTCAAGAAATCCGTATCGCAGTTTGTCGAAGCACATCGATGGAATCCGAATAAGCTCGATAAAAAATATGATGAACAAGCTTGGGAAAAGGAGAAGGAAGCATTTGAAGGGTTCAAGGACTCCACTCTGGTAGAAATAAAGGAGAAATACAAGACACTTCAGGGTATATCGAATGGTTTGACTCCAGGTTTCATGTCTGAACTTCATGCCAAGAAAATTCAAGTATTGTGCCAGGCCGAAGATTATATCGTAGCCGATTTGGAGTTTGCACGCACAGTGGTGGACCAAGGTCAGGCAGTATCGGTGTTTTTAAAAAATGCCAATGACTTGGAGCAGCTTGCTGAAGTGTTACGTGAGGAGTTTTTAACTGATAAGGATGCAGCAAACCGTCTAGAAGAGTTTAAGAAAAAGGTCGTGGAATTGAAATCGAGCCACAATGTGCTTTACCCTGTACGAACCAACGAACAAGATGTGCCCATGCCAACCAAGGTCAAAGATAAAACAATGAATTCCGTGGTCCAGGACACAATGGCAACACACATTGGAAGATTAGATGAGCTTGTAGCAAGTCTATCCACTCTGTTCAAATCCAAAGAAATTCTCACCAAACTTCAGTACATGCGAAATGCTTTCGATAGACAGTCTCAAGCCTGCCAAACTTGGATCGAGTCACGTCGAAGCATATTAGAAAAGAGTGTGTATATTTTGGATGACGAGAACCTTACGCTGGATATAAATCAACTCCGTGATGCTGTGAGTGAAGCGGATAGTATTCAGACTGCAATGGAGGCACAAGATAATCACTTTACTTTGCTTCAGCGTTATTATGAAAAGTATGTCGCCACTTTTGATCAGCAGGGTTTACTGTCTGAAAATGAAAAGAGTGATCGCTTGGATGAATATGACGAGTTGACTGACCAGTTGGAGACAGTACACCACTTTTGGGATGATTTATTGTCGGAAACAACTCAGATATCCAATGCATTGTCTATTGCACTTCTTCCAGCTGAAATCAATGGTCGTATTCGCAGTCTTATGGATGCCTTTGATAAACTTTCCAGTCAAATCGAGGCCGTGGATGCATCATCTGTTGATGATAACCAGCTTAGTGAATGGCAAAAACATATCGACTATTTGGAATCAAAGGAATATGATCGCTTATGTGCAGAAACAAACGAGTATAAACACAAAATCAATGCAGATGTTATTGAATCGCTTATGAATCGTCTGGATGAGGCTGGTGACACTGTGCTCAAGATCCGTGCTAGTTTAACCAACTTGTATGATACAATCAATGCCAATCGCCTTTATAAAACACATGCCGACAACAGCGTTCTTTTCCATAAGGCTGAGAAAAAGGTGATACAATCCATCAAACGGGTTCGCAAAGACTATCAACTAGTTACTGATAAAAATGCTGTTAACCGTAACCGTCACCTTAAGGATCTGACTGATGCTCATAAAGGAGTGAAAGATGGAATGTCTGAATCTCAAGGTTTTTATGATGACTCTTGCTCTTATTATATGGGAATCAAAATTCAAGACATGAACACTCAAGAAACACAATCAATTCAAGAGAAGGTAGAGTTGGCCTGGTTTACCCTTCAATCAGATGCTTCTGAGCTTTCTGCCTTTGTTTCTCGAATCTCTAAATGGGTGGATGCCTGTGGTGACTTGGATAAGCTTCAGCAGCAACTGGAAACTGTTAAAGAAGAGGTTCAAGACTCATGTCAAGCCAATACTAATGGTAATCGTGCTCGAAAATATGAGAAGCAGCTGTCCCGTATATTAATAGAAATGGATGAACTATCCAACACTATCGATGGTACTGCCGAGATGGCTGAAGATGAATTGAACAAGACCAACTTTGTATCGCAAATTGAGCAGGTCCGTGCCTATGCTCAAACCATTCAAGATATTTTGGACAAGCGTAGAATGGAAAAAGAGAGGACTGTGTTATTGGAAGAGTTCAATTCTGAAACTACCAAGCTCTGTAAAATGGTGGATGACCAGCTCTCCTATATCCGCCAGCAAGCCAGCACCAATCCTGAGCACCATCTGAAGAAGGTTGACACTATCAAACTCGTTATCAATGCTTACAGTGCAGCACTCACCCATATCGAAGAAATATACAACGACTGCAAATCAAAATACGACGGCGTTGTATCTGACCAGGCCAACAAACTTGTAAAAACTTTCCAGCATTCAAAAACAAGTGTGGATGAAAGTAAAAAATCCGTGGAAAAGCAACTGAAAGATCTTCAGGACATTTTAGCCGTTGAAAATGATTACATCAGCTCACTTAAACAGTTGGTACAGCTTATTCGATTTGATAAAGAAACAAACAAGTCATTGTCAGACCTCAAAACAAGCGTTTCAAAGTCGCATTCAAGAGGAATGGTCCATTCGAGAAGTGCTCGCACAAGGGATTTACCTGAGCTCAAGGACTTTGTTCAGCGTTATGATTACATAGAACAGTCGATCAATGATTTTCACAAGAAATGCGAGGAACTCAAATCAAAGCTCAACAGAAAAATTAACAGCACAAGAACGAATGCTATCACAAGATGCGTAGATAGACGAGAAGACGATTTAAATAGAAGATGGATTGAAGTCAAGGCATCAGCAAGTGAAGTACGTGAAAGATTGGAGATGCTAAAAAGCTGCCAGGCAGTTACATCGAAGCTTGCCGAAAGTTTCAGGTACATTGATAATTTGAAAGAGCGAGTCGAAGCATTGCAGTTATCTGGAAAGAGTGTTTCAGTTGAAGAACAAGAATTAAACGAATTGCAACAAGAAATCAATGTGACATTAGCAAAGAAGACAAGAGACATAGACAACTTACTCTTGAGCATGAGCCGTAGCCAGATTGTTTCATCATCCACGGAGGAGCCAATCAAGGTGCAAAGAGAGAGATTATCAACTTCAATTAAAGAACTACGTGAATTGGTTAAACATCGCGTTGAACAAGCTCATACTGCAGGCAACATCACAAAATTCTTTGATACAATAGATCAAATTACCGAGCACATCAGCTATTTGTCAAAGATCATTGAGGAGACATCTACCCAAAACGCAAAGGTTGTAGGTTCGAAATTCAATAAATCAGATCTACAAAATCTGCTCAAGAAGCTTGTCGGCGCATATAAAGCGAAAGAACCAAAGATCTCTGGATTAATCAATGAGGCAAAGTTGGAAGCACAGAAGCAGTTCATGGATGATAATGACAGAGTAGCTGCTCGTTTAAAAAAGAGTTTGAAGGAATGGAAGAGTACACAGGCATATTTGGTTTCCAGAGAGAAGGAGTTACAGACATGCATCAAAGAATTAAATCATGAATTTTTCACCAAACTAGCAATGGCAAAATCCACGCCACGTGAACGACATGCTAGACGAGGCAGCAAGGAGGTTACACAACCTCGGCCCAGACGTTCCAGCTTCCGATCTTCTACAGTGTCCACCGAGAATAAAATGACCACAACAAACCATCCTCGCAGGGCAAAGTCTCCTATTGCTTCAACAAAATACGTACCAGATCCTAAAAATGAATTAGACGTACAATTGGGACAAATTGTAAACGATAGCCCATTCCGTATGAAAGTAAAAAAAGTGCCTGGGCAGGTTGGAAAATACTGGTTCGGTGATGATCATCCGCGCTTGGTTTACTGTCGCATTTTACCCAGTAAAATGGTAATGGTCCGTGTAGGAGGAGGTTGGGTTGAACTTTCAAAGTAAGTCTATTAATATAAGCATCTATATAAAGATAATTCGAATCTAATTTTACATATCACACTTTAGGTTTATGAAAGGTAACTTGTTTAACATAAATTAGTATATACATAATCTTTTATTTATATTTATATTTACATGTATTTATTTGTTAGATCATGGGCATAGTGATGGACTAGCTACTAAATCAGATACAGGTGAAACTCAGTACCTCACAGTAAGCACATTTAACGGACCGGATAATGCACCATCTTTTTCGGTGACAACTCGTAGTGGCTCCCCTAACGGACCTGCAGTCGCACCCCCTATTATCCGCCGCGGTAGTGGTGTGAGTAGTAGCCTAACAAATAGATCTTCGAATTCTTCCACTACATCCGGCCAATTGCATGGTGATAAATTTATTCAAACAGATGAAGAAGGCAACCAATTTGTATCAAAACTCATAAAAGCCGACGATTCTCCTAAACTCGCTGCTAAAAAGCGAGTTGTTTAAAAAATTATATATACACATTTTCCTTTTAAAAATCAGATCACTGTTTTTGTATTTAAATAAACATAACTTTATATAAATAATGTTTTACACAAATTATTTGTAGACACTTGCGTATTTATTTTGAAGGCTATGTGTATACAGAAACTTAAAATAAATATAAGATAAATAACTTGAAGTGCTTATATTAAATATATTTTACTAATGCAATACAGTGCTGCTTTTATTTACCTTACAAAAATAAGAACAACAAATTGTTTGTTTACACTGATGGGATTTTGATTATGCAATAAAAGTTGACAAAGGTTGGTACAAGTTTTACTAATTCGGAGAAGCTTCGCATCTTTGGTCACTGAGTACCAGAATCATAAAAAAAAAATAGAGTTATGTTCCATCGACTTTTGCCTTTAGCAGTTAATGAATTATTACTGTTTATTTCAAGAAAATGAGAAAAAATTACAAATTGAAGAGAAAAAGGGGAAAAATAAATGAGAAAACATTTCAAATAAATGAGAAAAACCAGGGGAATAATTGAGAAAATAAAAATATATCATGTCTAAAGAGTATATTTCAGACAGTGAGCAAATAAAGAGATAGGTAGCCATGTACCAAGGTCCATAAAGTCATATTACACAC
>VCJH01000011.1:0-26246 GCA_024140565.1 Backusella australiensis | reverse complement strand
AAAAAAATATGGCAATTCCGGATCCGGGTATAGGAGGTAAATCTATCTTGAAAAGAGGTACGAGGATTTGCAAAAATTGCCAAAAAAAAAGAGGCAAAATGGTCTTAAAATAGGTACGCAGAACGGGTGAGAAGTAGATGGTATAGGAGGGGGATATGTCTTGAATATCGGTACCGGAATGGCCAAAAAAGAGCAATTCCGGATCCGAAGTAGAGAAGACCAAAACATTTGAGTGGGGGAACAGGTCAAGCTACGGTACGGATAATTGAGAGAAGAAAATAAAAACCCAAAAATATAAATATTGTAGAACCTTTATCACGGAAAGGAGTGGGGTGGGGACAAAAAATTGGGGTAGTTGGAGGTGTTTAAATTGGGGAAGGGGGAATATTGGAGTTTATAGGTATGTTATGATGAAGTCAACAAAATTGATTTGTGAATCAAGATCTATTGTTATTCCTAATAATTGTAGTCTTGTATTAGCCTGTATAGACCATGTAGACCAATATCATAACTTTTTATCGATCTATCCTAAATCTTCCCTTGAGTACTTTATAAATCCTATATTTTTATAAATAATTAAAATCAAGTTTAAATAGTAAAACCATAAATATTTAAATATTAGTTTAAATCTTCCATATCTAAGTTTAATTATTTTATATAGTACAATAAGATATTTATGTGTATCTCTATTTGTTTATTAGATTAAAAGAAAAACCTTTAATTTTAGTGTAAGATGCAAGTGGCGAGACTCGAACTCGCAGTCCTCTCCTTGGAAGGGAGACGCATTAGCCAATTATGCTACACTTGCTTTCTTTTATTAATCAAAACCTAAAAAGTATTTTTATTTAATCTCTTAGGTTTCTTTTTATGGCCTTTTTGAATGAATAGAGTGGGACTCGAACCCACAAGGATTGTTACATCCATAGTTTAGCAAACTACTTCCTTACCGATTCGGTCATCTATTCTACTTTAAACATAGATTGATAAATCTTCTATGTTAGTCGTTTTGACCTAGATATTTCTTTCTATATTAAGAAAAATTAAAGACAAATTAAACTATTATAATAATTTAAGAAAATCTTTATTTATTTTAGGTCCGATGGACTATCACCGGCGGAGCCGGCGACGGTCCTATATAATGACCCCTTATAAATAAAGGTAACTACTATACCATTATAAAGATAATTATTTAAGATTTAAGGCCCCCAAAGAATACTTCTTTTTCTTCGGGGCGAGAAAAAGGGGCGAAGCCCCTTTTTCGAACCCCTTGTCCGGGCCCCGCTCCGCGGGCCTGGACAAAGGGGCTCTCTTTTTGATCTATTTAACAGAGCGAGAAGGGGCCGAAAGCCCACCCACGCCGTCGGCGCGGTCGGGCTTATTTTAATAATTTACTATTATAGTTATAAAATATAGGGAATAGAGGGATCGAACCTCTGACATTTAATGTGTAAGATTAACACTCTAACCACTGAGCTAATTCCCTTAACAAATTTGTTACTTATATGTTATATCGTAGATTTGTTACTTATATTAATATTAGTTTCCTATTTATCTAGATATTTAATAAATTCTTATCTGAACCAAATATATCCTTCGATTATATTCTGCAAAGAAGACGACTACAAAGCCAAAGAAGAAAAATTCCTTCTTTGGTAAGATTTCATTTTTTCTCGTCTTCGCTTTTGGTGAAAAGGTACCTATTACCAGACCGAACACGTCAACTGCGTGATCCGTAAAAGTGGTTTTTATAAATTCTCCCTTTGACCTAAGATAAAAATAATATTTTACTTCGAGAGTTACAGTAGATCTATTTATTTTTAAACCGGAGGGACGGCGGCCGCGCAGCGGCCGATGTCCCAAGAAGGGCCGCAGGCCCTTCTCGGGACTTCTCGAGTTAATTGTTTTAATTTTTTATAAGTAATGATACGCGTTTCTAGCTTAATTGGTAGAGTACAGGATTTCGGCTCTTGCAGGTAGAGGTTCAACTCCTCTGAAACGCTATTTATGGGCTAGGTTTCTATGCTCAAAAAGGTGGAAATAGTTCAATAGGTAGAACATTAGTTTGTGGTACTAACGGTTCCCGGTTCGACCCCGGGTTTTCACCCTTCTATACATAAGAAAGGGTTTCTATAATAAAGTTAGGAGTGTACCATCTTAAAGAAGGAAGAGCCGTAACTTTTAGTTATATCCTTTAAGAATTTTTATGTAAGTTTAAATTTATTATCAATATTATTTATACTTAATTCATTTTTAATTATACATTCTACTTCATCAGGTTTTTGTTCATAAGGTGGTACATCATTTATTATTTCTTCAATAGTAAGTGCAGAAGGTTCTACTATATCATAAATAGGTGGTATAATATCATAGTTTATAGTATTTTCTAACATTTTATTATAATGATTATTAGCTTCAAAATAATTATCAAAATAAGTTAACTGACTCATCCAGGGTTTTATATTTGTTCCTTGTAGATAGCCCGGGCGCTATTCAGTCAAGGGAGGTAGTCGTAAGTTTCTCACATTTTCAGGAATCCACCACCATTCATCTTTGGCGGCTCTATGATCTAACATAGGGATCCATCTAGGCAATGGCTTCTTACTATTACTGCTCATCAGATCTTTATCTTCAATGCTAACTAAATTTCCTTTTAAGAATGGTTCCTCTATCGTACTCTCAATGTAGATCAAACCTTTGTTTGGTACAGAGAAAGGCTTAGTTGGTTTAAATCTCTTAGGAACATAGTTGCAGTGAAGTTTTATCCACTTGCTTAGATAAGTGTACGCATATGATGAAGCGTTGTAATGGTCTAGGTCTCAGAAATTCTGAAGTGCTTTCCCTAAGGAGTCTTTGCTCATCTTTAAGTCGGTCGATGAATAACCTTGTTTCTTTCCACCCCATACTAAGCTGGTTAATAGCCCGAGGTAGGCGTTCCCATTTTGGAAGGAAAGAGTTCTTGTGGTGAACAATGGACTTCTCGAACCTCGTGAGTCTGGAATAATTCCGGGATGCGCTTTTAGCCATTCCGTAAAATGTTCCATCTCTAGTTCGGGGATTCAGTTCTGAGCATTCCACGAAAAGATTTCTGTCTTACCGCTTCTTGTCGCGGCTCTTAGTTCTTGTTTGTATCCGTTGAAGCTTAGCCCAACAAATTTCAAGTCTTTGAGCCATTTCCCGTTGTATTTTACTCAACCGGATTTAGAGGGTTTTATTTCTACGCCCGATTCCTCAGTATCAAGCTTGTTTAAGAAATCGTTCAGGCAGTCTTCAGTATTACTGAATAACAGTCCGTCATCGGCATATCCTACATAATGTCCTGAAGGGACTTTGTAGACATTTAGCTCTTCCAAGGCAATTAATCCAAGAAGAGCAGCGATGTTGCTGCCTTGAACTACTCCTCGATAGAAGTGATTGAAGGGACCGTTACTTCACAGTGGGAGATGGAATCTCATCGGGTCTCTCTCATCTATCCCTCTCACGTACGGAGATGAAAGATGGATTAGCCGCCGAGCGGCTGCCTCCGGGATACCAATGTTCTTCAAGGCTTTCGCCAAGAAGCATCGATTAATCCGGTCGTGGAATTTGACGAAGTCAAATTCGTAGATAAATGGGTAAGAGATTTTCCGCATGATATCTTTCCACGCTGATACAGTTCCTCTTCCACTTCTGTGACCATGTTGATTGTTATTCAACTTTGGATTTACAAAGAAATTCAGCCATAGGTTCGTCAGCCATAGGTAGCATCTCCATTCGATTCCGGGGTCATTGATCCATCTCAATGTCCCGTCGTCTTTGGGGATCGCTGTTCTTTGAATCTCAAAAGTGTCCGAGGGTCTGTAACAAATAACACTCAAAGTTTTTAAGATCTTTTGCACTTCTGTCCACTTCATCGATTTATACCAATTGGGTCGGACATTTCGGAGTGCTAACATTCGGAAGCAGTGGCTTCTTTTCTGTAACAGAAAAGATAGTTTCCAGAAATCGTCATTTCTGTTCTCTTGCTCCAGTTTTCTTAATCTCTGTTGTTGTTTGTACAGATATCTTTCCATGTTGCCGTTATAGCCTTTGGAGAATTCAGTAGGTGTTCTCACTTTTCTTTCGATCCCAAATCTCTTTAGAATTGGGTCTAGGAAAATGATAGTTCCTAGGGTCATGTCCCGGATATTAGGAAGGTTTAATTTCATTGAAGTTTACCAATATAATTATACTTAATAATAAATATTACACCGATAATTACAGGTTAAGCTAGGAGAGAATGGAGGTCCTAGTTCGGTGATTTCTAGGCGTTTCCCTCCCCCTGTTCTGTGGACATGCCAAACGAATATCTCGTTTAGCTTTCCCACGACGACGAGGAAGCTTTAGTCGTTTTCAAGATTATTCCCTTCTTGACATCAGGGTCTCTGATATAATTTGATATTCTCTGTCTCAACCTACTACCCTTTCGGTCTTCGGTCAGCTTGCAGGTTCACACGGTCCCTATCCACCATCACTTGTGGTTTGTTTCCGTACTTCTCACTAACTATCGCCGTTGCTCTTGACTCGGGATACAGGACCGCCCAGGCGGAGGTATTCTGCAAAGATCTAAATCCTAGGGAGCCCTGCAAGAATCTAATAACAAAGATAGGGTTTAATAATTATAGAGTACGAGGCAGGTCGGACTTGAACCGACATTCACTTACGTGACAAGTAAGGACTCTACCAATTAAGCTACTGCCCCAGAAACTATAATTTATCTTTCTTATATTAATTAATTTCTTAAAAAATATAAAGGTGTTTTATTAGTGTACGATTGGCAGGACTTGAACCTGCAAGGTCGTAAGACCAGCTGAACCTAAATCAACCATGTTTGCCAATTTCATCACAATCGTTTAATAAAGTGTTACTTATATGTTATATTATCTTAAATTATTGATTCTATATATTGAAGGTTATAATGTTTTATAAAAAAGAATAATATGCAGAACAGTTTCTTTTCTAATTATTTATCTATATGAATATTTAAACAAATATATTACATATCTATCTTAGAAAAGATTTTGATTATAAGAATAAGTATTTTTATATAGTATAGCTTACTTAGTTCAAAGGAAGAACAGGGTACTTCTAATACCCAAATCCAGGATCGAAACCTGGAGTGAGTAATTAATATAATTTAATATTTAAAAAGGCCTGAGGGCCCTTCATGTTTAAATTTATATAAATGTGATTAACTATAATATCAGGTTGGTAAGATTTGAACTTACACTATTTTACACCCAAAGTAAATGCCTTACCAGATTAGGCTACAACCTGATTATTAATTGGAGTTACCGAGACTCGAACTCGGACTACTCGTATGCAAAACGAGCCCTCTACCATTTAAGGGATAACCCCTGTTTCAATATATTATTAATAATGAAAAGTTAAATTGTTACTTATATAGTTTAGTATTTATATACTTAAAATATAATTTTATTATAAAAGTTAATAGTATAAAGATATACATAAGATTGTAAATTCTAAATATAACGCTGTTATAGTTCAATGGTAGAACGGTAAACTGTTAATTTATGTATAGAGGTTCGATTCCTCTTAACGGCTATTTATATAAATCTATAGTAGCATTAGATGCTACCTTAAATAGAGTAAATAGAAATTACTTTATTTAACTTATTACATAAATTATGGATTATATTTAGTTTAAAATATCTTGAATCAAATATAATAATTTATATTTCACAATCCCAAATAATTTAGGATAAGCGAGGGGGGCCTCCGGCCGCCCGCCGCTTATACCTTCTGAAATTAAGTATATACATAATTATTTATATATTAATCATTCTTAAAGGTTTCTTGACTTTCGAAGTTAAAAACTTCTAAAATATTTTTAAGGGATTTTATTAATAGAAACAAAATTAGTCGAAGATGGCCTTCGGCCATCTTTGATGGCTTAATTTCTAAATTTTTATTAATAAGTGAATTTAAGAATTAAAGTTTATCAAGTTTTACATATATTAATATTAATATCTCTTGTTTTTAAAAATATGTGAACAATTCTTAATTAACCCTAATTTAGTAGGAATCTTAGTTTACATGAACGCAATTCTATTAGATCTGTTGGCTTTTGGTTCAGTATTATCAGGTATTTTAGTAATTACATCACGAAATCCTGTAATTTCTATTTTATTCTTAATTTCTGTATTTGTTAATGTAGCTTGTTATTTAATTTTATTAGGTATCAATTTTATTGGTCAACGAGGCCTATCTATTTCGTAAGATATAGATGTAACATCACTATATGCTGGAAACTCCTTAGAGCTTTTGGTACTAAACTAGTAACAATCCAAAAGATTGGATAATCAGCAGGAAACCATTAAGATATGGGATCCTCAGAGACTACACGTGATGCCCCGTCAATCATAGACGGGTGAAGATATAGTCCGTCTCTTTTTAATTAATATTATACAGAATTTATGGTAATTTTATAGTATTTATTAAATATTCACAAAATGAATACGATCTTTGCATATAATATTAATAAATATTAATCAAAGATTGGAAGAGAAGCTTACGTATTTAATGGTGTATGTAGGAGCAATTGCTATCTTATTCTTATTCGTAATTATGATGTTAAATATTAAATTAGTTGAATTACAAGATTCTTCAGAAAATTACTCTAACCCATATCCATTAGCTTTTGTATTAGGTACTTTATTTGTAAGTGGTTTAAGCTTAGCTAATTCTAATATTTCTAAATTTGATTTACCTTCAATTTTTGATACAATCAATTTATTATCGTTCAAATCAGATGCATTAGAAACATTAACAATTAGTCATTCAAATTGGGATAATGTATTTGTATCTATGGATCAAATCAACAGTGTTGGACAAGTTCTATATACATCTCATGCATTATTCTTAATTATTGCAAGTATGATTCTATGTTTAGCAATGGTTGGACCGATTGTTTTATGCCTGAAGCCGACTAAACGAATTAATTAATTAGAAAGAGTTTTTATAAACTTATTTTACTATTTTAATTATGAATTTAATCAACAATATTTCATTCAATACTACATTAATGTGGCTTAATTGGAAAAAGGATAAGAAAGAAATCTTAAAAACATTGAAAGGTAAATCAGGAATTTACATGTTTTTATGTAATACTACTAATAAATGTTGTATTGGTAGTTCTCTTGACTTACGAAGTAGAATGTGGTCTTATTATAGTGTTAGTGTACGAAGAAAAGAAGATAGATTAATTCACCGAGCCATTGAAAAATATGGTGAAGATGATTTTAGTCGAGAAGGCCGCGCAGCGGCCTCTTTGACATTGGGGGGGCTCCGCCCCCCCAACGTCTTATCATTTTAGAACTTTGTCCTCCCGATACTATAACTTTATTGCATAAAGAACAACTTGCTCTAGATTTATGGAAACCTCAATATAATGTGTTAACCATTGCTGGTGCACCAATTGGGTTTCTACATTCTGAAGAAACTAAAGCTTTAATGAGTGAATTAAGAAAAGGGGAAAAGAATCCTTTTTTTGGAAAAACTCATACAGAAGAAGTTAAGAATTTATTAAGCGAATTAAACATTGGTTCTAATCATCCTAATTTTGGGAGAAATAGATCTAAAGAAACGGTTGATAAAATGATTAAATCTTCTGCTTACCGAGCTAAACCGGTATATTGTTATTTATGGGATGAAAAATCTTATAAATGTATGTATCCAAGTATTAATCAGATGGCTAAAGAATTAAATTTAGTGCGAGGTACTATTCAATATTGTATTAAGAACCAAACTCCATTAAACACAAAAGATGGTAAGTATTTAGTCACTTTGTCTAAAACCAACTAAACGAATTAGTTAGTATTAAATTTATTAAATACTAATCTACCTTCATTTTCTAGGATTTTTAGTCCATAGGATTTCAAGAAGAACCTTTAAGGTCAAAGGGCTACAACCCTTAAATCCTGTAATACTGTAGGTATTTAGAAAACCCGAAGGATTCTTGCTTATTAATTTTATGGTTAATAACCAACTAAATAAATTTACTAAGCTCTAATAGCTTGATGACGATAGAATTTATAATTAAGTTAATATAATATTATATTAATATTAATTATTCATGTATTATAATTTACTCATGTTATTATCATTTATTGAGGTACTTATTGTAATTGTACCGTTATTACTATCTGTAGCTTTTATGACTATTGCAGAACGAAAAGCTATGGGATCAATGCAAAGACGATTAGGACCTAATCGAGTAGGATATTATGGTTTACTACAACCATTTGCAGATGCATTAAAACTATTCGTTAAAGAATCAGTAATTCCTGCTCACTCGAATAAAGCTTTATTCTTATTTGCCCCACTTATTTCTTTAATTACTAGTCTATTAGCATGGGGAGTAGTTCCTTTTGGAGCCGGATTAACATTATCAGATCTTAGCTTAGGTATTTTATATCTATTAGCTGTAGGTTCTCTAGGAGTATATGGAGTAATTTTTGCAGGTTGGTCTGCCAATTCTAAATATGCTTTCTTAGGAGGATTACGAAGTACTGCTCAAATGGTTAGTTATGAAGTAGTAATGGGATTAGTTATTCTTACTGTAGTATTATTAGTAGGATCTCTTAATTTAACTAATATTATCCAAGCTCAAATTAATGTTTGGTATATTATTCCATTATTACCATTATCTTTAATGTTTTTAATTTCAGTAATTGCTGAAACTAATAGAGCACCTTTCGATTTACCAGAGGCTGAGTCTGAGTTAGTAGCCGGATTCTTTACAGAACACTCTTCTGTACCTTTTGTAATGTTCTTCTTAGCTGAGTATGCTTCTATTATTTTAATGTCTACTTTTGTAGCAATGTTATTCTTAGGAGGATACTTAGTTCCTTTCGTAGCTTTCGAGAACCCTACATTCTTCTCATTTGAAGGATTAGCTTTAGGTCTTAAAACTTCTTTAATTCTATTCGTATATATTTGGGTAAGAGCTAGTTTCCCAAGATTACGATATGATCAACTGATGAGTTTCACATGGACAGGAATGCTACCATTAACTCTAGGATTTTCAATCTTAGTGCCATGTATCTTAGTGGCATTTGAGATGGCCTAATCAATTAAATCAATATATTATTTAAATTTATTTAACCTAAATTTATATCCACCCCACTCTCCCTAGAATATATAGGTTTTTACATTAATAAATAAATGTCTATAGGTTAATCAACTATTTAATTAAAGAATATATTAAAACTAAATTTAAATATTTTAATAAACATAAAATAAAAGTAATGAGTTGGCTTAGCATAATTGGTAATGCACTCGATTTGTAATCGAGGTAATAGTAGTTCAAGTCTACTAGCCAGCATATATATTTAATATAAACAAGAAAAGATAAAATCTTTTCTAACTACAGATGACGAGCCGTCCCCAAATGGGTAATAGTCATAAAGGTTTTCATAGGAGAAGAGTAAAAATAATTTTAGGTAAACAATGTCGTAATATATAAAATGGGTTATATACTAATAACCTGTTTTAAAGTCGGGGCCGGCCGGAGGCCGTCCCTGACTCAGCCGCGCTCGCGCGGCCTCGTCTATAACATATTACTTTTAATAAAAGTAATAACAATAACAAATATAAACAATGGATCGTAGACTAATTGGTAAGTCATTAACTTTTGATGTTAACTTATGGAAGTTCGAACCTTCCCGATCCATTAATAATGTACATATAAACTTTATTATAAGACTAATTGATAAATCATCAACTTTTGATATTAACTAATGGGAGTTTAAGCCGAGGGCGGCCCGCGCCGCGGGCTGATGACCCATCGCCGGCTTCGCCGGCGTCGGGTCTAACTTACATGAATCTAGTGTTCATACTATATAAAATATATTAAAATTTAGTTAATATTAGCATGGTGGGCTTTTTCCCACCATGCATCAGCTATTGCACGGCTGACGCTAATTTGAAAATATTCTTAATTGATTAACCATCTTTATAAGAGAAAAACCTATATATTCAAATGAAATAGACCAATCTATATAATTAAAAATTCTACAAAAATTTATAAGTATTTTGAGTCAAGGGCGAGAAAAGATGCAAGCATCTTTTCGTGCCCAAAGAATCTTTTTATTCGGGCGAGAAAAGGGGCGAAGCCCCTTTCGAAGCCCTTATCCGGGCCCCGCTCCGCGGGGCCCGGACAAAGGGCTCCGCCCCCTCATCTTCACCTCTTGGATAACCCTTAGATTTAGAGATAATAAGAATTGTTGTAATAAATACGTGGTATAGTTCAAAGATGGTCTGTATTTTATGGGTAAACATCTATTAATTTTAATAAACTGATAAATAAAATAAGTATCCAATAATGATATGTAATGTATTACCAAGATGAAAAAGGGACTATCGGGGATGACTAGCCAATACATCCAAAGGAGGTAGTTTATACCAAAAATCGTAATGAATGATTTGATAATTACGATGATCCTAAGGGAAACCAATATAATAATAACTCTACGAACTGAAACATCTAAGTAGTAGAAGGAAAAGAAATCAACCGAGATCCCGTTAGTAGTGGTGAGCGAAAGCGGGTTAGCCTATTTTCTAGCCGGCATTCTCAGAGTGCTGGCAGTGCCGGACCTTCGGTCCGGCGCCGCCTAATGGATTTATTCCATTGGGTAAGTTCTTCTTTAGAAGAATTTAGATTAGCTTATAATTTGTTTGGAATGACAAACCATAGAGGGTGAAAGTCCCGTAATAAGATAAACTAGAAAAATAGTAAGTAAGATGAGAGATAACTTGTCTGAATATAGGGGAACCATCCTCTAAGGCTAAATATGATGTATTGAGCGATAGTGAAGAGTACCGTGAGGGAAAGTTGAAAAGTAAGTAGATAACTGGTGAAAAGATCCTGAACCGGTAGTTCTATAAGCAGCAGGAATCTGAGTTTAAATACAAGATGACTGCGTACCTTTTGCATAATGGGTCAGCGAGTTAATCTGTGGTGCAAGTAGAAATACTTAGCGAAAGCGACTACGTTAAATGGGCAAGTACCATGGATTAGACCCGAAACCAGGTGATCTTATCATGACCAGGTCATTAAGGACCGAACCAGTGCCTGTGGCAATAGGCTTGGATGAGTTGTGATAAGGGGCGAAAGACCAATCTAACCTGGAGATAGCTGGTATTCCGCGAAACATATTTTGGTATGTTGTCCTTCGTATCTGTAAACTGGTACAGCACTGGATACTATGTCCCTCGTGGACTTGATTGGGGGGTCGTGATGGCTCTATCAATAGAATCGGTAATTTTACCGATTCCCAAACATTTTTTGTTTGGGAATCTAACCTCGGAATGGTTTACAGTTAATAAAGGACGGTCAGACTATAGGTGCTAAGGTCTTTAGTCGAGAGGGAAACAGCCCAGAACAAGAATTAAGGTCCCTAAATACTACTAAGTGAAATTAAGGTAGTCCATGAAATTACACAACCATTCGGTGGGCTTGGAAGCAGCCATCCGTTAATGAAAGCGTAATAGCTCAATGGTCTGTAATAATAAGTTTCAAGGGCACCGACAATGTATCGGGTCTAAGTAGTATACCGAGATCTTGTCCCAATATTATTAAGAATATTGGAGGGTAGCGGAACACTCAGGACATGGTTGAAGGATAGGGTTTCCTTATCTGGACATAACTGAGGAGAGAATGCTGACATGAGTAACGTAAAAGTGGGTAAAATCCCACTCGCCGAAAGCAGAAGGGTTTCATGGCTAGGCTCAACCTCCATGAGTAAAGTAACGGCCTCTAAGGTTTTTAAAACTCGGTGCGGCTTTGTCGTGCCATAATGAGTGAACTCCGATAGGAGTAATCGATGAGAAAAACTAATTTAGATAACAGTTTTAATATTGACACATATCAGTAATGGTATAGTTTTAATTTAAAATTCAGGAAATGATCTAATTTTTTAACCGTACCCTAAACCGACACTGGTCTGCTGGTAGAATATACCAAGGCGTTGAGCGAATCATCTTGAAGGAACTCGGCAAAATGACTCCGTAACTTCGGGAGAAGGAGTACGATTTTTATGATCGTGGCACAGAATAGAAGAGTACGACTGTTTACTTAAAACACCGGTCTTTGCTAATAGGAAACTAGATGTATAAAGACTGATACCTGCTCAGTGCTGGTAAGTCAAGAGAGGTACTAATACGGTACTGATTGAACCTCCAGTAAACAGCGGTTGTAACTATAACGATCCTCAGGTAGCTCCAATTAAAGGAGAAGAATTATTATTCGCTGCCCCTGACATAAGTGATTATGTCTTGAACCTAACTATATGCTGGAAAATCCTTAGAGTCTTTAATACTAGTGATCATTGATTACAGTGACAATTTAAAGAATTGGACAATCAGCAGGGAAGTCGTTGTTGACCCCTCAGAGACTACACGTTGGGGATCTGTTTATACAATAAATAATCAATCATATAAGTAAGGTATCATTATACCTTATATCTTTAAACTACAATTCCCGTTTATAGATATTTTCCCCTAACTTATGAATTAATATAATGATTATGTTAACAAAACTATATGATTCGAGTGTATTAAATCCTAGCTGGATCGTAGGATTTATTGATGGAGAAGGATGTTTTCATGTGAGTGTATCTAAAAACAAATCAATGAAATTGGGATATCAAGTATCACTTGAATTCTCAATTACTCAACACATTCGAGATGAAGAATTAATGAATAAATTAGTTGATTTCTTTGGATGTGGATATGTTATTAAAGATACTCCTATGAAATTACAATATAGAATTCGAGATAGAAAAGATCTATCAGAGAAACTATTTCCTTTCTTAGATCAAAACTCATTATTGACTGTTAAGTCTTTAGATTATTTAGATTTCAAACTAGTTCATTCAATGTTAGAAAGTAAACGACATTTAACTCCGGAAGGATTAGATGAAATCAGAGCTATTCAAGCAGGAATGAATCTAAATAGAAGATAAACAGATCGTGATATAGTCCAAGCCACATTGAAAGATGTGGATTTAGGATAACAACGGCCTCATCCTTAATCAGATGGGGCTCCGTTGCTTATCGACATTCATTGCGTGGAATTTGAGCGAAATACCTTGGCCACTAATTATGGTCGCGCATGAATGGTTTAACGATACTCTTACTGTCTCCAAGATGAGCTCAGTGAAATTGAATTATCCGTGCAGATGCGGATTACCATTAGCTAGACGGGAAGACCCTATGCAGCTTTACTGTAGTTAGTCATTGTGTGCTTATAATTAAGGTGTAGAATACAAGGGAGTCGATTAGACATCAGTGAAATACCTTGACTTAATTAGGAGCACGCTAAACCAAATTTTTGGGACAGTGATTAATGGGCAGTTTATCTGGGGCGGATTTCTCCCATATAGTACCGGAGAAGTACAAAGGTCGGCTTAAATCCGATGGAAACGGATGGGCTAAAGAGAGCCTAATTAAGTGTAATGGCATAAGCCGGCTTAACTGTAAGACTGACAAGTCATACAGATACGCAAGTAGGTCATAGTGATCCGGTGGTCCATTATGGAATGGCCATCGCTCAACGAATAAAAGTTACGCTAGGGATAACAGGCTGATCAATCTCGAGAGTCCATATTGACAGATTGGTTTGGCACCTCGATGTCGACTCATCACATCCTGGGGGTGTAGGCGCTCCCAAGGGTTCGGCTGTTCGCCGAGTAAAGTGGTACGTGAGTTGGGTTAAGTACGTCGTGAGACAGTACGGTTCCTATCTACTAATGGAATTAGAATCGGACAAGAACATTACTCTAGTACGAGAGGACCGAGTGATATGAACCTCTGGTATACCTGTTATTGTTTACTACCTATTTTAGGTCTGTTACAGTACGGCAGGAAAGCTACGTTCAGAAAGGATAACTGCTGATAGCGTCTTAAGCGGGAAGCCTATCTTGGCACGATTCTTTATTAGAGTGACTGTAGATCACAGTCTTAATAGGTTGCAGGTGTAAGCATAGTAATATGTTAAGCTGGGCAATACTAAATTCTCAAGCAACTTGGTAATAACATATCATAATCACAACAATACCCACTTAAAGAAAGGTTTTCAAATAAACTAAGTTATTCATAAACAATCTTCAACATAATCTTTAAAAAGATTATATTGAGGCTGAGATGGTTTATCTCATTTAGAGCTTATGTATTACAGAAGTTATGACATCATTAAAAATGATGTCATATCATGTCATTTTAATCTTGAATTCCCTATGACATCATCTATTATTTTTGTCTGTTTTAAAAACTATTTTTAGAAAATTCTATTATCCAAACAGTAATTAAGAGCGAGGGAGCGAGAGAGGGGACAGCTGTCCCCTCTCAAGCTCGGGAGGCCTTCGGCCTCCCTCGCTCCGCTCCCGTGCTCAGACGGCTCCGCCGGCTTCGCTCTTAATTAATATTATAGTGCCGGATACAAGGCGAAGGGCGCCGAAGGCGCCCTTTGCCAAAGAGGGAGGCCGAAGGCCTCCCTCTTCGGCTTTATTTTAATAAAAGTATAGTGCCATATACAAGGCCTATTCTTAATAATATAGCGAGGGCCCGGCGGCCCCGGGCTCTTGCAAAGGGCCGCTAGCGGCCCTTCGCTTACTTAGTTCTTATAATTAGTATAGATAGGGTATTTACTATAAGAATCATAAGACTTGAACTTATATCTTAAGTTTCGTAATACCTAAATTTTACCAATTAAACTAAGTTTTCATCTATTAGTAATAACCTAGATTTTAGTTATAAATGCAGACGGGGACGGCGAAGCCGTCCTTGTCAGCGGGGGCGGGGCCCCGCAGACGTGAACGCGCGGAGCGCGTTCGGGTCAGCGTTAATTTAAACGCAGACGGGGACGGCGGAGCCGTTCGGGTCAGCAGGGGGGCGGAGCCCCCTGCAGACGTGGGCGGCGAAGCCGCCCGGGTCAGCATTTTATTTTTAATAAAATGCAGACGTGAACGGAGGGCGAAGCCCTCCGTTCGGGTCAGCGGGGGGCGGAGCCCCCCCGCAGACTATTTAGTTTCCCAAAGATTGGTACTTATAGAATCTACCACGAAAAGGTAAGTCTTATCAGATTCCAAGACATATTATTGATTATATGTCTTATTGATAGTTAATATTCCAAAAAGAATAAAACTTATTTTCATCTCCGTTAAATTATTTTTGAACGAAGATTATAAATCTATTATTTAGATGCTAAGAACATTCGAGCTGATTGTACTAACATGAAGTTAGGTAGAATGTATTTAGATGCTACATATAGTAAAACCATAAGTAGAAGGAATGCGAATGATACTTGGTTTAAGAAGTAAAATGGAACTAATTGTGGCATTGTGTTCTAAGTTGTTAATAAGTTATGGGATATTTATTTAAGATTGGGAAATATAAATCTTAAATATAAGATTGACCTAAAGGGTCTTTCTAGATCGGGGCCCTCCGGGCCCTGATCAGCAGCGGGCTGCGCCCGCGGCCGATCTTTATAAAATTGATTTATGTATGATCAGTTTCTTTTATTTGATTAATTTTATCATTATATATTATTAATTAAAAGATAGTATAAAATAACACTCATTAGATAAAAATTTAATGGGGCCTAGGATCAAAAGGTTTTAACCTTTAGGCTAAACCTGTGGGGATAGAACTTTAGGTTCTTAGGAGAATATTTAAGATATTTTGATTCAAAATATCTAGGTCAAGATAGACTTGAAGGTTTCTTCTTGATCTTCTTTTGGGTCTTTATTAAATATTCTGGATTTATAACTTTCCTCAAAGTATTACTTTGGGTTAGTCATTTTTTGACTAGTAATTTAATATTTAATTATTAAAATAGAATTTATAATTTTCTAGAAGTACTTTAAGGTTTCATCTAGAGGTTTATAATATTTTCTTCTTGTAGTGAAACTTTTAAAATCACTAGGCTAAAGACGGTATCAAGTCTTCTAAGATTGAAGATTAAAACCTTCAGACTTAGGTTAGAAGATTAAATAGTTTAATAAATTTATATTATTATTCCCTCTATTTAAGAAGTAACAATATAAACTACAACTATGATTTTATCACTATTGGTTACACCTCTTCTAGGTGTTATTGGTGTTATCCTATCTGGAGAAAATACATCTCTGCAAAAAAGGGTAGCTCTTTCTAGTTCATTATTAACTTTTGTATTATCTCTAGTTCTTTGGGCTGGATTTGATTCTAATTATAATGGATTCCAATTTGTTAGTTCTTTCCCTACTGTAACTACTCAAGAAGTAGTTGGAGTAGATGGTATTTCTCTATTCTTTGTTCTATTAACTACATTTATTATTCCTATTTGTATTTTAGCTAGTTGGGAAAGTATTAAAACAGAAATTAAATATTTCTTAATTGCTTTCTTAGTTCTAGAAACTTTATTAATTGCAGTATTTGTAGTTCTAGATTTATTATTATTCTATATCTGTTTCGAAAGTGTATTAATTCCTATGTTCCTAATTATCGGTATTTGGGGTGCACGAGAAAGAAAAATTCACGCAGCTTATCAATTCTTCCTGTATACTTTACTAGGTTCTTTATTTATGTTATTAGCTATTCTAGTAATTTATTTTGAAGTAGGGTCTACAGATTATCAAGTATTAGCTGTTGCAGATATTAGTGAAACAAGACAAAGAATCTTATGGTTAGGATTCTTCTTATCTTTCGCAGTAAAAGTTCCTATGATTCCATTCCATATTTGGTTACCTGAAGCTCATGTAGAAGCTAGTCTAGCTGGATCTATTATTCTAGCTGGAGTTCTATTAAAATTAGCAGGTTATGGATTCTTACGATACTCTATTGCTATCTTACCAGATGCTTCTGTATTCTTTACTCCTTTAGTTTATTCTTTAGCTGTAATTAGTATTATTTATTCATCTTTCACTACTTTAAGACAAGTAGATCTGAAGAAAATTATTGCTTATTCTTCTGTAGGTCATATGAATATTACTCTATTAGGATTATTCAGTAATACAATCCAAGGTATTGAAGGATCATTAATCCTTATGCTTGCTCATGGAGTAGTATCTCCTGCTTTATTCATTTGTGTAGTTATTTTATATGATCGATATCATACTCGATTATTAAAATATTACCGAGGATTAACTCAACATATGCCAGTATGGTCTGTTATGTTCTTCTTATTCACATTAGGTAATATTGCAGTACCATTATCAGCCAACTTTGTTGGTGAATTCATGACATTCGTTGGATCTTTCCAACAAAACCCAGTACTAACTGTATTAGGTGGTTTAGGAATGATCTTAAGTGCAGCATATGGTATCTGGTTATATAACAGAACAGCCTTTGGTGCTCAAAGTAGATATCTAGTTCCACTAGGTGATATTAATAGAAGAGAGTTTATGACTCTAGTTCCATTATTATTCTTAATGTTTGTAATGGGATTATTCCCAAATCTATTCTTAGAACCTATGCATTTAGCAGTATCTAATTTATTAATCTAATTTTAAACTCAACCCCCCCCTCCCCCCTCCCCCTTATGAAAACCTTTATTATTAGGATTAATAATAGTTATTGAAAGGGTTTAATTAACAATGTAATATTATTTAAAATATACCCTGTATTCGGCACTATACTTTTAAATGGTAATAAAGGGGGGTTTAGATAATACAATATTCTAAAAATAGTTTTTAAAATAGACAAAAATCATGGATAATGTCATAGGAAATACAGGGCAAAATAACAAGATATGACATCATTTTTAAGGATGTCATACCCGAATTTAAGGTGAGATAAACCATCTCAGGTTCCAGTATAATCTTCTATCGAAGATTATACTGAAGATGGTTTATAGGTAACTTATAATTACTAAACCCCTTATTAATTAGTAATGTCGGTGAGCCGCGGGAAGGTTGACAGAATCTTGTAGGGAATAAAGTAGGGAAATGGTTAAAAGAGTTTTAAAATAGCAAAATCCTTTCTAAACATGGGAGAGAGGGTATAGATTATTTAACTATATTATAGTATAATGTTATTTAATTAATTTAGTTTCACCTTATAAGGTTACTTACAATATCACCACGGGAAGGTATTAATTAAGATATCAAGGGAGAGGGGTGAATATTTATTTTTGTGTAGAATTAGTATTATTAGGTAATAAGAATACTGCCCATAATAGAAGTACAAATAATCTTGGATCTCCAACAAAGAAGATTAGAGTAATGAATAAGATTAAACCACTAAAGATGTACATAGCATATGTAGGGATAAATCCTGAATCTAATGATGTTACTCTATTAGAAGCAGATTTAAATACATGTACTAATCCATAAGGTCCAACTAATTCAATTGCTCCTCTATCAAGGATTTTATTAGTTGTATAACCAAATCCTAATAATTTATTTAAGATTAGATTATTGTAGATGTTATCAAAGTAGTATTTTTGGTTAAAGAATCGGTAGATTCCTCGTCCTAAACTAGTACTAATGAATTGGTTAGGTAATGAATCAAAGATCCAGTAAATAGCCAGAACTCCAAAAGTACCTAGAAGACTACCAATTAATGGTAAGAATTTAATTGAAGTAGGAAGTCCAAATTCAGTATCTACTAAGATAGAATGGTTAGGATGAATAAATACAGCATTATTATAGAAATCTGTACCCATTCCAACAAATAGATCTTTAGTTACATAACCAAAGAAAATACTGAATACTGCTAATACAACTAAAGGAATTGCCATAATTAGAGGTGCCTCATGAATATTTTGATAGTTAATTTTTGGTCCATTTGGATATCCTAAGAAAGTTAGATATAAAGATCGGATAGAATACATAGCTGTAAATACTGCAGCTACAGAAGCTAACCAATATACTAAATTACCAGAGAAACTGTAATGTCCGTAAGCTAATTCAATAATTAGATCTTTAGAATAGAATCCAGTTAAGAATGGTAAAGCCATTAAACTTAAAGATCCGATAACCATCATAGAATATGTAAATGGTAATAGTCTTGATAATCCACCAAATTTTCTTAAATCTTGTTCATCATTCATTGCGTGAATTACAGAACCAGCTGATAAGAATAATAGGGCTTTGAACCAAGCATGGTTTACTAAATGGAATAATGCTACATTATATTGAGATAGTCCACTAATTAAGAATAAAAGACCTAATTGAGAACAAGTAGAATAAGCAATTACTCGTTTTAAATCATTTTGTAATAGACCTGTAGTTGCTGCAAAGAATGCAGTTAAAGCACCTACCCAAGTAATTAGAATTAAAGCTGTTGATCCAAATTCTAAGATAGGAGAAGATCGTACAAGTAGATAAACTCCGGCTGTTACCATAGTTGCGGCATGAATTAAAGCTGAAACTGGTGTTGGCAAAAATATGTTGATACCTTCTCGTAAGAAGATATACGCAGTTACTCTCATAACTGTTCGGACTATATCTTCATTAAGATTTTTTATTGATTTTATTCATTAAATCTTTAACTCGATTTAAACCATCTTCATTGAAATGGTCTTTATTAATAACTAATTTGTATGCTTTAAACCAATTGAAATAATCAATATACTTTTTAGTTTTTAAAGAATATCTATTAAAATAACTAATTACCTTAGATAATTTAGATAGATTAACAGTCATATTATATCCATTATAACTCTTCAGATAAGATACTTTACCGTTAAGCATTTCAGCAATCTTAGTCATAAGTTCTAATTCACCTTTTTGTGATAGAATATATCGTACGTGAACTTGATTATATGTTTCAGATCGTTTAACAACACTAACTGTAAAACAACCTTCTGAGTCAGAAAATCCAGATAACCAAGCGTTATCTAAAGTTGGATTATTATTATTTTGGATTAACTGAATATCCTTATTATAGGCCTTATTAAAGGCTTCCAACCATAGTTTAAATTGGTTATTCTTTCTTTCTGTTAGTAAGTTACCATTGAAAATATGAATTAGTTTTAAAATACCTTTTTGATCTCTTACTCGAAAATGATGAGTTTTATTCTTTTTATCTTGTACTGATACAGAACCAAATCCTAATTCTTTTTTAATATAAAATAAAATTTGTGCATCAATACTAGATTGAGTTACTTTGAATTCTAAGTAACCATTTTTATTAACAATAAATGATCCATCACCTTCGGTAAAACCAATAAACCAGTATTTAAAATCTGAGTTAAACTTTAATGAATTAGAATCGTTATTTCTTAATGTTTCACATGTAGTCTCTGAGGAGCCCACAATATTGTTGTGGTTTCCTGCGGATTGTCCTACCATCTGGATTTTTCCGAGCAAGAATTGTTCTTGAGTGGACCAGATAGTTTTAGGATGTTCCCGCATATAGTGAAATTTAAGGAGAGCCCAATACAAACCCTCCATTGCGTCAGGTAACCAAGTGTGAAGACCAATTTGAGCAGATTTACCCATAGCTGCAATTAATAGACAAATCGAAATAATAGTAATTAATTCTTCATTAATAAATGGAGCTAAAGAGAATACAGTAGAAAAATCTAGGTTACCAAAAGTCCAGAAGATAGCCCATAGACCAATACTGAATCCCCAATCACCTACTCGATTCATTACTAAAGCTTTGATAGCTGCTTTATTTGCTTGTAATCTTGTAAACCAGAAGTTAATTAATAGGTAAGATGAAATACCTACTCCTTCCCAACCAATGAACATTAATAAATAGTTATCACCAGTTACTAACATTAACATGAAGAATGTGAACATTGATAGGTAAGAGAAGAATCTTTGATTATGAGGATCTTCACTCATATAGTTTGTAGAGTAAATATGAACTAATGCAGATACAATTAGTACTGGTAATAACATAGATACTGTTAAACTATCGTAAATAAATCCCCATGATACAAGTAGGAACTCAGAATCAATCCAGCTCATTAATTTAATAGAAACTGGTGATTGACATAATCCTACTTCATAAAAAGCTACTAAAGCTAATGAAGCAGTTAAAACTAGAGAACTACAAGTAATTAAATGACTACCTGTTTTACCAACTTTTCTCCCTAAAAATCCAGCTACTGTAGCTGATAATAGAGGCAGTGTTAGAATAGCTAAATACATTATGCTTTAATTGCAATGCTACCTCTTAATCTATAATATGCAACTAGAATTCCTAGCCCAATAGCTGATTCCGCTCCTGCAATAGCAATAATATAAATACCATAAGTTTGACCTAAGATATCATCAAAGCTAAATGAACTTAAGATAATTAATAACGTAACAGCTAATAGCATAATTTCGATGGAGATCAGCATTAGGATAATATTTTTTCTATTAAGAACAAATCCTAAAATACCAATAAGAAATAATACCATCGATAAATTCATTATGTTTATTTGTAGTTAACTTTATAATGATAATACTATAACCCCTTGTATATAATTATATACAAAATTGCAATAATAAACATCTTGATCTAATAGATCTTAATGTAGCCATCGTCTAAGCAATTTTATACAGTCGAAGATGGCCCGAACGAGCTAAAAATCGTGTGTAACACTATTTTATGCAAAGAATCGCTTCGCGTTTCTTCGCTTTGCGCGTTCAAGCCGCCGAGGACGAAGCCCCAATGGTTCGAACAGTGGCTGCTGTTCAAGCCTTTAACTCCTTGACTAATGTTTCCGAGAGTACTTGTAATCCATTAAGCTTTGGACCCATGGATGTCAAGCACTTAGGATTGTAGCATAATCATAAGAGCAATAGACTGTGCGATCTGCTGCTAAGGTACTTAAAAATACCCTGCTTATTTTATAACCTGTAAATGAATACAGATATTTTTATAAGGGAAAGTTTTAATTTCATTCATTTTGTTTTTCTAAATAATTTTGAAAGAACAAAACAAGATAGATTTTACAAGACATTATTTTATTGTATCAATCAGTTTTGAAACAAAATAATAATTCTATACTTTTATAAAATAATTTAAATACAATAAGATAAGCCATATTAAGATAACCTTTAATATATGAATACTGTAAATACCTTTTGTTAAAAAATATTAAATCTTATAATTATTCTATACTCGAACCTTAAAAACAAGTTATATTATATACAGCAGATACATTCAAAACTAGTTTTATAAAATCAACTAATTTCATTGTAGTATTTATTCTTCCTAACGTCTATATTACCTTATACAAGACATTTTTTAATTATTAATTTATGGTCTACACTGAGTTATACAAGATCTATATTTAGATATTATATGAAACCCCTTAGAACCATTTATGACGACTGTAATGACATAATAGACGGGAAGGCCGGCACCGCCGGCCCGAAGAAGGGGGGCAAAGCCCCCCCCTCCTTTGGGCCAAGAAAAAAAGGGGGCAAAGCCCCCGAGGAAGGGGCGAAGCCCCTTCATTGGGGGCAGAAAAAGGGGCTTCGCCCTTTTTCAGCCCCCTTTTTTCTAGGCCCTCTTGTCATGGCCCGCTGCGCGGGCCACTACTTTTATATAACAATATGTTTTAAATTACACTATGACAACTATGATGACATGACCTACTTTTTTACAAAAAAGTTATTACAGATAATTTGTTTATTATGCCTCTTTCAAAGTACACTACCTTTGTTAAACTTAGACCCGACGCCGGCGAAGCCGGCGATGGGTCATCAGCCCGCGGCGCGGGCCGCCGACCCTTTAGATTATTATTAAATAATTACTAGAAATCTTTTTTAGAATTTAGTAATTTTAACTAATGTTGTTATAGGGCATACAAGGTAATTATTGCAACTATTGCAATCACTATCACTTTGTTATAAAGAATATCCTTTATTATATATTATCATTTGTTCTGGGGAAGAATTGAACTTCCTCACTACGATTTTCAGTCGTACGCTCTACCATTTAAGCTACCGGAACTCTATATTCCTTATAATGATTTCTATTAAAAGACCATAGGCCGTTACATAAATCTTTTCTCAATCTTATATAATAATAATTGTAATACAACTTTTGTTATAAAGATAATAAAACAAATTTTATAAATTAGGTATAGTAGGAATCGAACCCACATATGTTTTATTTCAAGTAAAATGCTTTACCAGTCAGCCATATACCTTATAATAATATCATTGTATTATAATAATATTCTAAATGATTTTTATTAAATAGTCTGAAGAGGGATCGAACCTCTAACTTATACGTTATCAACATATCACTCTACCGATTGAGTTACCAGACTTATATAGAGAATTAATTTTTATTATTCTTTTATTATTATAATTATATTTTTATTTAATACAGGAAAAATCAGATTTAAACTCACGACAAGGATTTTGGAAATCAGGAGTGGTAGGATTCGAACCCACGACAAAGATTTTGGAGATCCCAATTATAACCAACTTAACTACACTCCTTTAACCTCATCGAATCTAATACTCAAAGGGTCAAAGCCCGAAGAAAAATAAACTGTTTATTTTGGCACGAAAAAGATGCTTGCATCTTTTCTCGCCCTTTTTTCGTCTCTTGGACTTTAGTAAAATTAATCCTTACTTATAAATAATAATAATTAATATAAATTAAATTTATGTATTATTATTAGTTTTCAATGGATTAAATGATATTGATAAGATGAGAAGAGTGAAGGGACCCAAATAGGGGCGTAGCCCACTGGAAAATCCATGAATGAGGTATTACGAGTGTTCAAAGATTAACTGGAGTTACAATTTGGTTGAGATCTTACCCGAGTAACTTCTAACCGTAAAGATCTAAATCTCACGAGGTATTTCATAATGTTAATAAATTAACGTTGTGATGCGCCCGATACTTTGTTAAAACAAACTTTCTCCGGGGTCGAAGAGCCCGGGGTCAAGGCTAGGAAGGGCCGCCCAGGCGGGCCCTTCCATGAATAAAATATTCTTCGAATGTTTTTTCTAGTGGAGGGGACCACTGTCCCCTGCGCGTTCCCCGCAGGGGAAAGTTTTTCTTAAACCCAAAATATAAAGATTCTTTTTTAATTTTCCAATTACCTAATTATAAAATTTCTATTTTATTAAAACTGAGGTCGTAGGGATTTGAACCCTAATAATACCGATTAAAAGTCGGGAACTTTACCGATTAAGTTACAACCCCTAAATACATTACTTATACTTAATTAATATATCTTAAGATAAAGGGTACATTACGCTCTTCTTTTTGCTAACAGGACCAAGAAAGAGGTGTAGTATCTTATATACTTTTTTTCTAGGACCGGCGGCGGCGAAGCCGGCGATGATCCATCGACCAGCTGGCCGCCGCCGGATTTTTCATTTTAATTAAAAACTCCGCGGGCTGCCGGACCTCTAACCCTTCGGTTAAAATCCTGCTGGTGGTGAACCGATGGGATGGGTCCCCCTATTAAACCCTTAATGTTTTATAAACTGCAGTAAATTTTAGTTGTCCGTCTTTCAAAAAGATAACCTAGATTAATAAAAATTTTAATAAATAAAAGAGACTAATTAACATATTTGGTAATGTATTGGATTGCAAATCTAATAAAAAGTGTTCGACTCACTTATTAGTCTAATTTAAAGGTAAAATATAATTAATAAAATCTAAAATCAATTTTGATATATAATTATTGATTTTTAATATAAACTTACAGATAATTTCGATTCCGTTGGTGGTCTATTATTTAATATAAATGATCTTTATAGTATAATCGATAGATCGGGCGGGCCTCTCCGATCTTTTTCCCAGTTCTTTCGGGCTCAATATCAAGCGGAAGGCCGCAGAGCGGCCTTTTGCAAAGCCCGGCGTCGCCGGGCCTTCGCTTTCAGTTCTTAAGCTATAAAAACAATTTCTTTAAAAGTTGTAGTTTAAGACGGCCCTGCGCATAACGTGGGACTGTCTGCTAGGGCTCTATAAGCCTACGCCGACTTAACAAAAATACAAGATTGTCTAACCTATATATAATCTATCTATTTAGATAAATAATTTCAGAATCGATTAATTTATATAAGTAATAAATAAGGGGAGATTACTGATTGGTCAGTGAGCGAGCTGTAAACTCGTGAGTCAAGTACTCTATGTAGGTTCGAATCCTGCTCTCCTCAATATTACTATAAATTAAACCCTTATATACTATAAGTAAAAACCTATCTTAAATAAGGAGAGGGGTGGATATAAATATTTGTTAGATAAATTGTTGTACCAAAGGCCCAATCTAATTGATTGAACCCTGAAAATATTTAATGACACTTATTACCGTTTATACAGACTATGCTGCACATAATAGTAAGAAATACATTATTAGTGCTTAATTTAAAATCCATTATTTAAAATATTGTAAAGCTTAATTACTAAAAATAAGGATCCACTTAAATATACTAAAGTTGAAATACTCCAAAAATAAGTATATACTTTACTTGAAGTTTTGATTAAATTAATTAATTTAATAATGAATGAATTTTTAAATCTATCTGATAATTTATTATCAATAGAATTATTGATATAATTATATAAACAATAAAATAAAAAACAAATAACAGCTAATCCTAAAGTAATCTTAAGACAATTTAATACTAATAATGTTCCCTCTAAAGTAGAAGGATCTTCTAAAGGAGAACTTGGGCTAGGAGGATAAGAACCATTGCCAGTTGACGACGGATCATTATTATTTTTAACACTTCTAAATGTAATGTTATCATCATTAATAATTAAAGAATGTTCTCTAGTTTGTTGCATATTATTTAGAATTTTATTTCCAAAATAAATACTTCCTAATCCTAAAGTTGTTGTAAATCCAGCTAGTACCTTTTGAGGTGCTGGTGCATATTTGATGGCACTAGTCGCAGCTTTAGCAATTAATGAAAGCGATGCAACATCTCCTACATCTCTAAGGTCTACCTTTAAATGTTGATCAAAAAGTCCACTATGAATAGTAAAAATATAAGGGTCTTGATTATTTGAGTTGGACGGTACTTCTTTTCCAGAGGCGTGTACCAATTCAAATCCTGTATTAATGTCATTAGGAATTAACTGAAAACACCAAAGACATAATGATGTGGTAAAAAATAAAACTAAAAAAAATAGTTTATAATAAAAGTTTTGAGTTAATTTTAACATAATTGAAACAATAAAAGTTTCAATTAACATACCAACGATCCAACCAAAACCTAAAGAAATAATGAATAATGTCATTAAAATATGTAATTCCTATCATACAGAAAACAGGTTATGCCTGTTCTCAGTCAATAATTAATTATTGA